>MU260137.1:55000-60000 GCA_020310875.1 Ceratopteris richardii | reverse complement strand
CTTGAGGAGCCTTAGAAGTACCTACATATCAATTTTCGTATTTTTTAGACTCCGTTTAAGCCCTCAAATTGGCCCTGGAACCTAATTTTTAACTAGGCCGGACACTAGGTCTGGACAGGGCCAAAACCTAGTCAAAAACTATAAAAAGAGCTAGAGAGCTCATTTTTGGGGTCAGATTGTAATTGAAACGAACTTGTAAGAGCTTTTTGAAAGTAATCTAAGAACTCCATCGCTTCTCACTCTTTGTCTTGCCGAGTGTGCGCGTGTGTGTGTATGTGTGTGCATGTTTGTGTGCTTCTCAATCACGCACTTGTGCCTCCACTTGCTCGAGGTCTTCAAACCATCCTCATGTCTTCCCGGATTGACATTAAAGGAGGTGCTACTCATCACTGAGCTACACCAAATTTTGGCGCCGTTGCCGGGGATCGAGCTTTGAGGACGAGCATGTGATGGTAAGACGTAGATTGGAGACGTTGGCGTTGTAGGTAATTTCTTTACTTTTCCTATTTTTCTCTTTCTTACCTTACCACCATCATCACCATCATCATCATCACCATCTTCCACCTCCACTTCCATCATCGCGAAAATTTTAGTTTTTTGATCATATCACCTTCTCCACCTCATTTCCCTCATTTCACTTGTGAGAGAGAGCGAGAGAGCGAACCGTTGTGTGCTATTTTCTGCATGCTTTTGGAGTTTCTTGCAGGTTTCAGCAGCATCATCCCCTCCAGCACGTCGCGCAGGTACGGAAATGTGCAGAACTGTCTCGCAGTCGCCGACTCCTATCGATCGCGATTGACAGAAATTTTCACCTTTTGGTAAATCTGAGTGCACCACAGTGGACTAGAGACCCTGCACACCACATTTCCACAAAAATTTTTGAAAATTTTGCAAAATTTCAGTCCATCGCGATTGACAGCTCTGTCCATCGCGATTGACAGCTCTGTCCATCGCGACTGACTGCCTGTCCATAGCGATTGATTGACCCCTGTCCATCGCGATTGATTGCCTATCCATCGCGATTGACTGACCCCTGTCCATCGCGATTGATTGCCTGTCCGTCGCGACCGACGCCTGTCCATCGCGATTGACTGACCGCCTGTCCATCGCGATTGATTGACCCCTGTCCATCGCGATTGATTGCCTGTCCATCGCGATTGACTGACCCCTATCCATCGCGATTGATTGCCTGTCCATCACGATTGACTGACCCCTATCCATCACGATTGATTGCCTGTCCGTCGCGACCGACGCCTATCCATCGCGATTGACTGACCCCTGTCCATCGCGATTGATACTCTGTCCATCGTGATTGATAGCCCTGTCCATCGCGATTGACAGCCCTGTCCATCGCGATTGACAGCCAATTTTAGCCAAATTTTTTAGGGTTTTTTAATTGAAGAGTTGGGCTAGTTTTGGGCATAAACATTTTACTCTAGAGCACATAAGGAGGCCTTAGAAAAACAACTTGGGGAAAACCTGTTGCACAGTGATCCTGTTTGACCCCTGTCTTAACCCTAGAACCCTCAACGGTCATAACTTTCTCATACGAAATCCGTTTGCCGTGATTTTTGTTTTGTTGGAAAGCTCGCGGGGAGTACAATAAAAACATCAACTGGTTACGGTTAAATTAAGATCAAGAATATTAGATAGGGTATTTTTAAGTTGACCATACCCAGGGGGAACAAAATTCAGGGATCTCTAGAGTTGTGTCCAAAAGTCATAGTGCAAATTGGTGAAGTGTTACATGAATGAAAGTGATTGGTCTGTCTTTTGAATTTAAGTCTTGAGCTAACAGTGGGCCTTTTACAGATCCTTTGGGAGCATCGAAGGGTACGCAAAGCAAGAGTAAGTGCAGGCTTGGGAACGCGCGTCCTGGGCACACCAGCGCAACAACACAAGGAAAGGAACTCAAGGTTGGACAACCCGCAACACTCTCTGTCAATTCTTAGTTTAGGCTAAGTGTGGGTAGTGTTAGAAGTAATTCCAGGCAACGATAGGCACGAGATAAATCAAAGACTATCTAAGAAATCAAGTTCAAGACAAGAGAGAACCTGTGTGTGTGAACGACAACCTTAAAGGAAAAGAACCTAACGTGAAACGACCATTTGTAATGCCCTGTAGCTTGCCATACTCCTCCCCTACGTTGTGGGATTTGGGGGGTCCCATGGGCACTAGTCCCATTCACTTGTAACTTTTTCTCTTTATTATAATTAAAGTCCGAGAGATTAGGCTAAGGCCGAACTTCCTTTATATATATAAAAAAAAAATTGAAAGCTGGCGGCCGATTACCATGCTCCAAACTAGATACAAGATAATTGCCAAAGTTATCGCCAACAAAATCTCTTGTCATTTAAAGTCATGGCTTTGTGAGGATCAGAAAGGTTTTATTAAAGGTAGATCTATACTTGAAGCAATTGTCGATATTTGGGAAGGCCTTGCATTTGCTGAGGAGTTTGCACAAGATCTGGTATTCATTAAGATTGACTTTGACAAAGCATATGACAGATTGGAATGGGACTTTATTCTTCAATCACTGAAAGACCTTGGATGAAGCCAAAAGTTCACGAAGATGGTTTCCGCTCTACTCGGAAACGCTTCAACAAGAATAAATATCAACGGTAAACTATCTGAGGCCATACGTTTAAAAAGATCTATCAGGCAAGGCTGCCCACTAGCTCTACTACTCTTCGCTATCACCTCGGATGGCCTCAGTTGCCTCCTAAAGTATCACATGGATGCTAGCAATCTTAAACGTCTTTCCCTACCTCTAGAATAAAATGGAATCATACATGTGGAATCATACATGTTCGCACCATTTCAATTCCCAAGGAAAAATATTTTAAGGGCCGAGTGATGTTACTGAAGTGTAATCCACGAAGGATCAAAAGATTACACCTCGCACAAAAGAAGCTCGTCCAATTGCTGACGCCGATGATAGGAAGCTTCTATTCCATTTTTGTTTTTTCTTCTTGCCCGGTTTTTCCTTTTCCCATGGATTCGAACTTTTGGATAAATATGACTCCTGCTTTTCTGCTGAACCTCTGCGTTGAGATTTCCGACAAACTCTGAAGGGCTTGTCTCACTCAATGACCCCACGAAAAAGGTCTTCGTTTCACGCTTTCGTTGGCCCCACTTCGCGAAAAAGTGCTGGCATTTTAAGTGTGGTCTGAGAGGGTAGGTGATCCCTTTACAGTTGGAAGTCATATTCTTGTGTTTTAAGTCTTTGCGAGGGTAGGCGACCCCTTTACAGTTGGGAAACTGTCAGCAATTTTCAGATTGCTGACATAGAGTTGGGAAATTGTCATATTGCTGTGTGTCGCACTTGGCAAGCTGGCGTCCCTTGTCAATGCTCATCTACGCCAATGGCGTCAAAAGCTCGCTTTGAAATCTGATGAATCGTCCCAGGAAGCTCGACAAGTTGGCGTCCCTTGTCATATTGTGAATTTGTGATACTGAACAAAATAGTTTTTTCTTTTGAGAGAACAAATTTAAAAAATTATATTGCAAACAGACCCTTCCTTTCGACGTTCTCCGCCCAGAGCGAGCTGCTGCACTTCTACTACGTAGCTGCCGTGCGCATCAGGCGGACCGAAAAATAGGAAAATAAAGAGCGTTAGCAGCCTCATGTTATTTATTTATTATATTATTTGTTTGTGGGATAATTGCAGGTCAAGCACACATGCCGCTGAACAACTTGCTACAGAAGACGCTTTGACATGCCTTATCAGCGTCGAGCATTCCACGTGGTATGTCGAAGTCTTAGCCCTGAGCATCTCAGGTGTCACAGGAAAAAAATTGGGCCATACATACCATATAGGCAGAGGGCGCTCAAGCGCCATGCACATTAACGTTCGCTTGAAAGAAGAGGGAAGCTATGGCTTCTTATATATTTGAAGAACGCCATCACATGACAGATGGGATTAATTTTCTGCACGCACCCTTCTGGCTGTGGGTGAAGGACGAGTACACAGAGGCCATATCGACCTTGCTTTGGAATTCATAGTTATATTCATCAAGTTTTTTCACCTAATTGCCCATAACTTGAGCATCTCTCATCCAATTTTGGAGTTGCTTCTTCCTATGGAAAGCTCTTTCAAATCTCTTTCAATAGAATGGCTACAATGACACCTTTTGAGCTTCAATTCCCACCATTTTTAGAGCTTGAAGTTTGCCATTTATCCTCAACTACTTTTTTTTTCGAGCATTGTTTTGAAGCATCGGCTCTTGGAGGAGTATTGGCATGGATCACCCGAGTTTTGAGACTCACGCGTCAAATCAACTGGCAACAAGTGATGTTGGGTGAGGCGATCGGCTGCTCATCGAGGCTATGGAATGCCATCAGAGGTGAGGCTCTCTGGAAGATTTGGAGGGAGCGTTGTGCTGTCAATTTTGGCCAAACCCCTAAGGAATGGTCGATCGAGAAATCTTTATTTCTCCTTGGTAAAAGAATCTCCCGAGTCAAGAGATCACCACCGTTTAGACATCACTGTATTTATCTCCTCGAAAACAACAAGTTGAAACCCAAATGGGTCCCACATGAGGGTGATGATAATTTTATCCGCCTCATTTGTAATGCCATGTAGCTTGCCATACTCCTCCCCTGCATTGTGGGATTTGGGGGGTCCCATGGGCACTAGTCCCATTCACTTGTAACTTTTTCTCTTTATTATAATTAAAGTCCGGGAGATTAGGCTAAGGCCGAACTTCCTTTATTTAAAAAAAAAAAGTATTGGCATGCTATTTAGACAAAGGGTGGATCATCTTCATCACCTTCACACATGTGCGAATTGCTTTTGGAACCCCCAGATAAGTTTCTTGTCAATTTATATATATGGTTGCTCTCTTTTTGCACAGTTTAGACACAGTTTGTCTTGTATGGTACATCAATTCTTCTTGCAGGGACAAGTATTTTCTTGCAGGTTAATGAGGAGAAAAAAAATCTAGAATTATGAGGGTGTGTAATCCCCAATAGGTCTTTTTGTGGATAGATTGTGCCT
>MU260137.1:10000-52500 GCA_020310875.1 Ceratopteris richardii | reverse complement strand
ATAGATAGACAGATAGATAGACAAACAAACAGACAGACAGACAGATAGATAGATAGATAGATAGATAGATAGATAGATAGATAGATAGATAGATAGATAGATAGATAGATAGATAGATACATACATACATACATACATACATACATACATACATACATACATACATACATACATACATACATACATACATACATACATACATACATACATACATACATACATACATACATACATACATAGATACATATATAGAAAGATTGAAAGATAGATAGATAGATAGATAGATAGATAGATAGATAGATAGATAGATCGATAGATAGATAGATAGATAGATAGATAGATATATAGATAGATAGATAGATAGATAGATAGATAGATAGAAGGTGTTGAGAGCAGTATGGGCACCCAAGGACTGACTAGACAAGGAAGCCAGCGGAGAGAGTCAGAGCGAGGTGAATGAGTAAGTAGACAAAGCAGTCGACGCAAATCTAGCAGATAGGCCCTTCAAATTTTTTCCAAATCAACATCTTTATAACAGTGATTCTTATCACTAACAATCATTGTAAATACCATTTCATATTTTTGTAGCTCCATTTTGTGCAAGCCAAGGAGTCCTTGAGCTTGAGGAGCCTTAGAAGTACCTACATATCAATTTTCGTATTTTTTAGACTTCGTTTAAGCCCTCAAATTGGCCCTGGAACCTAATTTTTAACTAGGCCGGACACTAGGTTTGGACAGGGCCAAAACCTAGTCAAAAACTATAAAAAGAGCTAGAGAGCTCATTTTTGGGGTCAGATTGTAATTGAAACGAACTTGTAAGAGCTTTTTGAAAGTAATCTAAGAACTCCATCGCTTCTCACTCTTTGTCTTGCCGAGTGTGCGCGTGTGTGTGTATGTGTGTGCATGTTTGTGTGCTTCTCAATCACGCACTTGTGCCTCCACTTGCTCGAGGTCTTCAAACCATCCTCATGTCTTCCCGGATTGACATTAAAGGAGGTGCTACTCATCACTGAGCTACACCAAATTTTGGCGCCGTTGCCGGGGATCGAGCTTTGAGGACGAGCATGTGATGGTAAGACGTAGATTGGAGACGTTGGCGTTGTAGGTAATTTCTTTACTTTTCCTATTTTTCTCTTTCTTACCTTACCACCATCATCACCATCATCATCATCACCATCTTCCACCTCCACTTCCATCATCGCGAAAATTTTAGTTTTTTGATCATATCACCTTCTCCACCTCATTTCCCTCATTTCACTTGTGAGAGAGAGCGAGAGAGCGAACCGTTGTGTGCTATTTTCTGCATGCTTTTGGAGTTTCTTGCAGGTTTCAGCAGCATCATCCCCTCCAGCACGTCGCGCAGGTACGGAAATGTGCAGAACTGTCTCGCAGTCGCCGACTCCTATCGATCGCGATTGACAGAAATTTTCACCTTTTGGTAAATCTGAGTGCACCACAGTGGGCTAGAGACCCTGCACACCACATTTCCACAAAAATTTTTGAAAATTTTGCAAAATTTCAGTCCATCGCGATTGACAGCTCTGTCCATCGCGATTGACAGCTCTGTCCATCGCGACTGACTGCCTGTCCATAGCGATTGATTGACCCCTGTCCATCGCGATTGATTGCCTATCCATCGCGATTGACTGACCCCTGTCCATCGCGATTGATTGCCTGTCCGTCGCGACCGACGCCTGTCCATCGCGATTGACTGACCGCGTGTCCATCGCGATTGATTGACCCCTGTCCATCGCGATTGATTGCCTGTCCATCGCGATTGACTGACCCCTATCCATCGCGATTGATTGCCTGTCCATCACGATTGACTGACCCCTATCCATCACGATTGATTGCCTGTCCGTCGCGACCGACGCCTATCCATCGCGATTGACTGACCCCTGTCCATCGCGATTGATACTCTGTCCATCGTGATTGATAGCCCTGTCCATCGCGATTGACAGCCCTGTCCATCGCGATTGACAGCCAATTTTAGCCAAATTTTTTAGGGTTTTTTAATTGAAGAGTTGGGCTAGTTTTGGGCATAAACATTTTACTCTAGAGCACATAAGGAGGCCTTAGAAAAACAACTTGGGGAAAAGCTGTTGCACAGTGATCCTGTTTGACCCCTGTCTTAACCCTAGAACCCTCAACGGTCATAACTTTCTCATACGAAATCAGTTTGCCGTGATTTTTGTTTTGTTGGAAAGCTCGCGGGGAGTACAATAAAAACATCAACTGGTTACGGTTAAATTAAGATCAGGAATATTAGATAGGGTATTTTTAAGTTGACCATACCCAGGGGGAACAAAATTCAGGGATCTCTAGAGTTGTGTCCAAAAGTCATAGTGCAAATTGGTGAAGTGTTACATGAATGAAAGTGATTGGTCTGTCTTTTGAATTTAAGTCTTGAGCTAACAGTGGGCCTTTTACAGATCCTTTGGGAGCATCGAAGGGTACGCAAAGCAAGAGTAAGTGCAGGCTTGGGAACGCGCGTCCTGGGCACACCAGGGCAACAACACAAGGAAAGGAACTCAAGGTTGGACAACCCGCAACACTCTCTGTCAATTCTTAGTTTAGGCTAAGTGTGGGTAGTGTTAGAAGTAATTCCAGGCAACGATAGGCACGAGATAAATCAAAGACTATCTAAGAAATCAAGTTCAAGACAAGAGAGAACCTGTGTGTGTGAATGACAACCTTAAAGGAAAAGAACCTAACGTGAAACGACCATTTGTAATGCCCTGTAGCTTGCCATACTCCTCCCCTGCGTTGTGGGATTTGGGGGGTCCCATGGGCACTAGTCCCATTCACTTGTAACTTTTTCTCTTTATTATAATTAAAGTCCGGGAGATTAGGCTAAGGCCGAACTTCCTTTATATATATAAAAAAAAAATTGAAAGCTGGCGGCCGATTACCATGCTCCAAACTAGATACAAGATAATTGCCAAAGTTATCGCCAACAAAATCTCTTGTCATTTAAAGTCATGGCTTTGTGAGGATCAGAAAGGTTTTATTAAAGGTAGATCTATACTTGAAGCAATTGTCGATATTTGGGAAGGCCTTGCATTTGCTGAGGAGTTTGCACAAGATCTGGTATTCATTAAGATTGACTTTGACAAAGCATATGACAGATTGGAATGGGACTTTATTCTTCAATCACTTAAAGACCTTGGATGAAGCCAAAAGTTCACGAAGATGGTTTCCGCTCTACTCGGAAACGCTTCAACAAGAATAAATATCAACGGTAAACTATCTGAGGCCATACGTTTAAAAAGATCTATCAGGCAAGGCTGCCCACTAGCTCTACTACTCTTCGCTATCACCTCGGATGGCCTCAGTTGCCTCCTAAAGTATCACATGGATGCTAGCAATCTTAAACGTCTTTCCCTACCTCTAGAATAAAATGGAATCATACATGTGGAATCATACATGTTCGCACCATTTCAATTCCCAAGGAAAAATATTTTAAGGGCCGAGTGATGTTACTGAAGTGTAATCCACGAAGGATCAAAAGATTACACCTCGCACAAAAGAAGCTCGTCCAATTGCTGACGCCGATGATAGGAAGCTTCTATTCCATTTTTGTTTTTTCTTCTTGCCCGGTTTTTCCTTTTCCCATGGATTCGAACTTTTGGATAAATATGACTCCTGCTTTTCTGCTGAACCTCTGCGTTGAGATTTCCGACAAACTCTGAAGGGCTTGTCTCACTCAATGACCCCACGAAAAAGGTCTTCGTTTCACGCTTTCGTTGGCCCCACTTCGCGAAAAAGTGCTGGCATTTTAAGTGTGGTCTGAGAGGGTAGGTGATCCCTTTACAGTTGGAAGTCATATTCTTGTGTTTTAAGTCTTTGCGAGGGTAGGCGACCCCTTTACAGTTGGGAAACTGTCAGCAATTTTCAGATTGCTGACATAGAGTTGGGAAATTGTCATATTGCTGTGTGTCGCACTTGGCAAGCTGGCGTCCCTTGTCAATGCTCATCTACGCCAATGGCGTCAAAAGCTCGCTTTGAAATCTGATGAATCGTCCCAGGAAGCTCGACAAGTTGGCGTCCCTTGTCATATTGTGAATTTGTGATACTGAACAAAATAGTTTTTTCTTTTGAGAGAACAAATTTAAAAAATTATATTGCAAACAGACCCTTCCTTTCGACGTTCTCCGCCCAGAGCGAGCTGCTGCACTTCTACTACGTAGCTGCCGTGCGCATCAGGCGGACCGAAAAATAGGAAAATAAAGAGCGTTAGCAGCCTCATGTTATTTATTTATTATATTATTTGTTTGTGGGATAATTGCAGGTCAAGCACACATGCCGCTGAACAACTTGCTACAGAAGACGCTTTGACATGCCTTATCAGCGTCGAGCATTCCACGTGGTATGTCGAAGTCTTAGCCCTGAGCATCTCAGGTGTCACAGGAAAAAAATTGGGCCATACATACCATATAGGCAGAGGGCGCTCAAGCGCCATGCACATTAACGTTCGCTTGAAAGAAGAGGGAAGCTATGGCTTCTTATATATTTGAAGAACGCCATCACATGACAGATGGGATTAATTTTCTGCACGCACCCTTCTGGCTGTGGGTGAAGGACGAGTACACAGAGGCCATATCGACCTTGCTTTGGAATTCATAGTTATATTCATCAAGTTTTTTCACCTAATTGCCCATAACTTGAGCATCTCTCATCCAATTTTGGAGTTGCTTCTTCCTATGGAAAGCTCTTTCAAATCTCTTTCAATAGAATGGCTACAATGACACCTTTTGAGCTTCAATTCCCACCATTTTTAGAGCTTGAAGTTTGCCATTTATCCTCAACTACTTTTTTTTTCGAGCATTGTTTTGAAGCATCGGCTCTTGGAGGAGTATTGGCATGGATCACCCGAGTTTTGAGACTCACGCGTCAAATCAACTGGCAACAAGTGATGTTGGGTGAGGCGATCGGCTGCTCATCGAGGCTATGGAATGCCATCAGAGGTGAGGCTCTCTGGAAGATTTGGAGGGAGCGTTGTGCTGTCAATTTTGGCCAAACCCCTAAGGAATGGTCGATCGAGAAATCTTTATTTCTCCTTGGTAAAAGAATCTCCCGAGTCAAGAGATCACCACCGTTTAGACATCACTGTATTTATCTCCTCGAAAACAACAAGTTGAAACCCAAATGGGTCCCACATGAGGGTGATGATAATTTTATCCGCCTCATTTGTAATGCCATGTAGCTTGCCATACTCCTCCCCTGCATTGTGGGATTTGGGGGGTCCCATGGGCACTAGTCCCATTCACTTGTAACTTTTTCTCTTTATTATAATTAAAGTCCGGGAGATTAGGCTAAGGCCGAACTTCCTTTATTTAAAAAAAAAAAGTATTGGCATGCTATTTAGACAAAGGGTGGATCATCTTCATCACCTTCACACATGTGCGAATTGCTTTTGGAACCCCCAGATAAGTTTCTTGTCAATTTATATATATGGTTGCTCTCTTTTTGCACAGTTTAGACACAGTTTGTCTTGTATGGTACATCAATTCTTCTTGCAAGGACAAGTATTTTCTTGCAGGTTAATGAGGAGAAAAAAAATCTAGAATTATGAGGGTGTGTAATCCCCAATAGGTCTTTTTGTGGATAGATTGTGCCTGTCGGCACCGATATCATGGAAATTGTTTGTCGAAATTTTTTCGGTTTTCAAAATCATGCCATTATGCTGCCAAAATTTTTACAAATTTTGTATGCACATGCATTCAAGCATTCAAGACATATTAAAAGTTTCTTACTCTATTGAGCACATGCTTGTAATTTGTTTCAAACTGCACCCAATCTTGTGTCGTCTCTTTTTGTCTCTTGTCTCTTGTTTATTCTTTGTGTACGTGCATCTGTGGGATACGATCGTCATCAGTGGTATCAAGATATTCATTTTTGTAATCACTTTTGGATTGCATTTAGACTTAAATCCTGCTTATCATTCACAACCACATTAAATTCCCATTTTCCAGTTCCATGCATGTGTTTTTACATGAAACATGCTTATGATTGTTCAGTAAGGGGACATATGATTTGGCCATCCATGTCTATTTTATTCTTATCAACTGAGGTCAGTTGCTCAACAACTGGGGGCATGTTATACTTTATGGAATATTTGGAATGAAGGTTTAATGCCTTGAGGATTTTAATATGTTTTGTGTTTTGATTTAGCAGGTGAAGATCCATGAGGGTGTGAACAAGTGTGAACGCACATGGATTTATTCAAATACCTTTAGAAGATAGTTATTTTTAGAAGATAGTTATTTTAAGCTATTTTAGTAAATAAAGCAAAAGCATGCTATTTTTAGTATGTCCCTCATATATCTTCTATTAGGACATAATAAGAAATACCTATAAATATGCATGCTCTCATAGAGTTGTCAATGAGAGTATGTGGGGAGAGATTGCACCCAATCTTGTGTCGTCTCTTTTCATCTCTTATCTCTTTCTATTTTCTACGTACATACGTCTGCAAGATTCGATCGTCGACATAAGTCGTGACTTAAAACTGAACATCTACTCGCCAGTCATCGTACATGGCATAATGGAACAACTCTAAACTCTGATGTTGAGATCGTGAGTTCAGTTCCTATGAGAACGAGAAAATGGCATTCTACTTTTGCTCGTGAACGATCCCGTGACACATAGAGATGAATTCTAAAGTGATACGCGAAAAACAAAAATTATACATGAATCCCTAAGAATAAAAACTCACACACATAAGGCAAATAGATCATCAAGTTCATGAGTTCATGATGAAGGAGACGATGTGAGTAAGGTCTCCATGAAAGCTTAACCAAGCTCTGATACCAATGCAAGATTATGACCACCACATGCTAGAGAGATGACTCTCCTCCCAACCAAATGCCTCTACATATAGCTCTCTCCAAGGGACTGCCTTCTTGGGCAGGTGGATACTAACCATCCATGTGTCAGCCATGTAACTACATGTGCACCAAGTGTCCCAGTTAACCAGAGTTAACTCTAGTGGATGCTTCTGGAAGGCTCTAGAGCTCTTTGGGCAAAACACTCTCCCCATGTATCCATAGGGGTTGAACCCAAGACCTCCTCCTTCACATCCTTGAGTCTTAACCACTAGGCTAAGTGGATCACTTGGTTACAGAGTAAATTAACTTCTAGTAAGTCTAGACTCGAGATCTTTGGTACTACACACAGGTGACCAAATGGTGTCCGATTTCAGATCTGTCTGAACCAGCCGGATCCTTAGATCATAGACTTACTTTATTACAGATAGGTACATACATACATAGATAGATAGATAGATAGATAGATAGATAGATAGATAGATAGATAGATAGATAGATAGATAGATAGATAGATAGATAGATAGATAGATAGATAGAAAGATAGATATGCAGATACATACATACGTACTCGCATATGCACACACATACCAACACACACATACATACACACACACATACACACACACACACACACACACACACACACACACATATATATATATATATATATAGGTAGATTTATAAATAGATAGATAGACAGATAGATTGATTGCTTGATAGATAGATAGATAGATAGATAGATAGATAGATAGATAGATAGATAGATAGATAGATAGATAGATAGATAGATAGATAGATAGATAAATAGATAGATAGATAGATAGATACATAGATAGATAGGTAGATAGATAGATAGATAGATAGATAGATAGATAGATAAATAGATAGATAGACAGATACATAGATAGGTAGATAGATAGATACATAGATAGATAGATAGATAAATAGAAAGATAGATAGAAAGATATATAGAAAGATAGATAGATAGGTAGGTAGATGGATAGATAGATAGATAGATAGATAGATAGATAGATAGATAGATAGATAGATAGATAGATAGATAGATAGGTAGGTAGGTAGATGGATAGATACAAAGATAGATAGATAGATAGATAGATAGATAGATAGATAGATAGATAGATAGATAGATAGATAGATAAATAGATAGATAGATAGACAGATAGATAGACAAACAAACAGACAGACAGACAGATAGATAGATAGATAGATAGATAGATAGATAGATAGATAGATAGATAGATAGATAGATAGATAGATAGATAGATAGATAGATAGATAGATAGATACATACATACATACATACATACATACATACATACATACATACATACATACATACATACATACATACATACATACATACATACATACATACATACATACATACATAGATACATAGATAGAAAGATTGAAAGATAGATAGATAGATAGATAGATAGATAGATAGATAGATAGATAGATCGATAGATAGATAGATAGATAGATAGATAGATAGATATATAGATAGATAGATAGATAGATAGATAGATAGATAGAAGGTGTTGAGAGCAGTATGGGCACCCAAGGACTGACTAGACAAGGAAGCCAGCGGAGAGAGTCAGAGCGAGGTGAATGAGTAAGTAGACAAAGCAGTCGACGCAAATCTAGCAGATAGGCCCTTCAAATTTTTTCCAAATCAACATCTTTATAACAGTGATTCTTATCACTAACAATCATTGTAAATACCATTTCATATTTTTGTAGCTCCATTTTGTGCAAGCCAAGGAGTCCTTGAGCTTGAGGAGCCTTAGAAGTACCTACATATCAATTTTCGTATTTTTTAGACTCCGTTTAAGCCCTCAAATTGGCCCTGGAACCTAATTTTTAACTAGGCCGGACACTAGGTTTGGACAGGGCCAAAACCTAGTCAAAAACTATAAAAAGAGCTAGAGAGCTCATTTTTGGGGTCAGATTGTAATTGAAACGAACTTGTAAGAGCTTTTTGAAAGTAATCTAAGAACTCCATCGCTTCTCACTCTTTGTCTTGCCGAGTGTGCGCGTGTGTGTGTATGTGTGTGCATGTTTGTGTGCTTCTCAATCACGCACTTGTGCCTCCACTTGCTCGAGGTCTTCAAACCATCCTCATGTCTTCCCGGATTGACATTAAAGGAGGTGCTACTCATCACTGAGCTACACCAAATTTTGGCGCCGTTGCCGGGGATCGAGCTTTGAGGACGAGCATGTGATGGTAAGACGTAGATTGGAGACATTGGCGTTGTAGGTAATTTCTTTACTTTTCCTATTTTTCTCTTTCTTACCTTACCACCATCAACTCCATCATCATCATCACCATCTTCCACCTCCACTTCCATCATCGCGAAAATTTTAGTTTTTTGATCATATCACCTTCTCCACCTCATTTCCCTCATTTCACTTGTGAGAGAGAGCGAGAGAGCGAACCGTTGTGTGCTATTTTCTGCATGCTTTTGGAGTTTCTTGCAGGTTTCAGCAGCATCATCCCCTCCAGCACGTCGCGCAGGTACGGAAATGTGCAGAACTGTCTCGCAGTCGCCGACTCCTATCGATCGCGATTGACAGAAATTTTCACCTTTTGGTAAATCTGAGTGCACCACAGTGGACTAGAGACCCTGCACACCACATTTCCACAAAAATTTTTGAAAATTTTGCAAAATTTCAGTCCATCGCGATTGACAGCTCTGTCCATCGCGATTGACAGCTCTGTCCATCGCGACTGACTGCCTGTCCATAGCGATTGATTGACCCCTGTCCATCGCGATTGATTGCCTATCCATCGCGATTGACTGACCCCTGTCCATCGCGATTGATTGCCTGTCCGTCGCGACCGACGCCTGTCCATCGCGATTGACTGACCGCCTGTCCATCGCGATTGATTGACCCCTGTCCATCGCGATTGATTGCCTGTCCATCGCGATTGACTGACCCCTATCCATCGCGATTGATTGCCTGTCCATCACGATTGACTGACCCCTATCCATCACGATTGATTGCCTGTCCGTCGCGACCGACGCCTATCCATCGCGATTGACTGACCCCTGTCCATCGCGATTGATACTCTGTCCATCGTGATTGATAGCCCTGTCCATCGCGATTGACAGCCCTGTCCATCGCGATTGACAGCCAATTTTAGCCAAATTTTTTAGGGTTTTTTAATTGAAGAGTTGGGCTAGTTTTGGGCATAAACATTTTACTCTAGAGCACATAAGGAGGCCTTAGAAAAACAACTTGGGGAAAAGCTGTTGCACAGTGATCCTGTTTGACCCCTGTCTTAACCCTAGAACCCTCAACGGTCATAACTTTCTCATACGAAATCAGTTTGCCGTGATTTTTGTTTTGTTGGAAAGCTCGCGGGGAGTACAATAAAAACATCAACTGGTTACGGTTAAATTAAGATCAGGAATATTAGATAGGGTATTTTTAAGTTGACCATACCCAGGGGGAACAAAATTCAGGGATCTCTAGAGTTGTGTCCAAAAGTCATAGTGCAAATTGGTGAAGTGTTACATGAATGAAAGTGATTGGTCTGTCTTTTGAATTTAAGTCTTGAGCTAACAGTGGGCCTTTTACAGATCCTTTGGGAGCATCGAAGGGTACGCAAAGCAAGAGTAAGTGCAGGCTTGGGAACGCGCGTCCTGGGCACACCAGGGCAACAACACAAGGAAAGGAACTCAAGGTTGGACAACCCGCAACACTCTCTGTCAATTCTTAGTTTAGGCTAAGTGTGGGTAGTGTTAGAAGTAATTCCAGGCAACGATAGGCACGAGATAAATCAAAGACTATCTAAGAAATCAAGTTCAAGACAAGAGAGAACCTGTGTGTGTGAATGACAACCTTAAAGGAAAAGAACCTAACGTGAAACGACCATTTGTAATGCCCTGTAGCTTGCCATACTCCTCCCCTGCGTTGTGGGATTTGGGGGGTCCCATGGGCACTAGTCCCATTCACTTGTAACTTTTTCTCTTTATTATAATTAAAGTCCGGGAGATTAGGCTAAGGCCGAACTTCCTTTATATATATAAAAAAAAAATTGAAAGCTGGCGGCCGATTACCATGCTCCAAACTAGATACAAGATAATTGCCAAAGTTATCGCCAACAAAATCTCTTGTCATTTAAAGTCATGGCTTTGTGAGGATCAGAAAGGTTTTATTAAAGGTAGATCTATACTTGAAGCAATTGTCGATATTTGGGAAGGCCTTGCATTTGCTGAGGAGTTTGCACAAGATCTGGTATTCATTAAGATTGACTTTGACAAAGCATATGACAGATTGGAATGGGACTTTATTCTTCAATCACTGAAAGACCTTGGATGAAGCCAAAAGTTCACGAAGATGGTTTCCGCTCTACTCGGAAACGCTTCAACAAGAATAAATATCAACGGTAAACTATCTGAGGCCATACGTTTAAAAAGATCTATCAGGCAAGGCTGCCCACTAGCTCTACTACTCTTCGCTATCACCTCGGATGGCCTCAGTTGCCTCCTAAAGTATCACATGGATGCTAGCAATCTTAAACGTCTTTCCCTACCTCTAGAATAAAATGGAATCATACATGTGGAATCATACATGTTCGCACCATTTCAATTCCCAAGGAAAAATATTTTAAGGGCCGAGTGATGTTACTGAAGTGTAATCCACGAAGGATCAAAAGATTACACCTCGCACAAAAGAAGCTCGTCTAAACGGTATGCTGCTAGGGTTGATGCTCGGAGCCTGCTAGGGTTTTGATCTCGCGGCTGGGGTGTTGAGCCTGCGGAGTGGGCAGTGAATGCCCTCCTTGGGTTTAGGGCCTGCATGTTATTCCCCTGGGGACTGGGGGGCGCGTCTCTATCATCTCCTCCCCCTCGTCGCGAGGGGGGTTCTCCTGTTCTGCTCCTCCCCCTCGGTGAGAGGGGAGTCTTTGTCCAAGCTTCGGGTCGGTGGTATCCTTGGCTCACGACATGGCATTATACGAAGCTTTGCGCAATGGACTCTCTGGCGCGGGTTCTGAAGATACAGAGATGGTGAAATCGATTTTCAACCCGGTGTTCGATGGAGGAGCTTCATCGTCCAGTCCTGCTGTGATAATGCAGAAGGGAGAAAGTGTCATTGAAGGTATGAAAGGTAAAGATGCTAGGCTAACTCCTGGAAGAGGTGTCGCTTCTCAGGGACTGACGGGAGCTAATTCTGAGGAGTACCAACAGACTAATGGTATGATTTCTTATGCGAAAATGGCTCAGAGGCCTCAACAGGACTTCTTCTCTGTCTTTGCTAACTCGGACAAGTCAGGTAATCTTCCTCAAACTGTGGTTTCCGATATCAAAGGTAAAACTAAACTTGTAGAGCCTAATATGGAGAGAGATTATGTCAAGGATAAGGCTCAGACGTTAGAGGTTGACCCAGAAGAGGAGGAATGGGAAGATGGTACTCTAGTTATAGAGAGTTCTGCCCTCATTAGATGGAATAATCACCTTGAGGATAAAGTTGTCATTGCTCACTGTCATGGTCCTAGGCCAGCTCAGGATGTCCTTAAATCTTGGATGAGAACTAACTGGGAAAGTAAGGGGCTCTTTGCTAAGCATGTTCAGTATCTGCCTAATAACTTTTACCTTTTCTTTTTTGATGATGTGAATAATGCTTTGAAAGTTATTGCTGAGGGGCATTGGTTAATTAGAAACACCCCTCTGACATTCTTTAAATGGTTCCCAGGCTTTAATCCTAGAACCAATAAACCTACCAAAGTGCCCATTTGGGTTGATTTCCCTGATTTCCCTGTGGAGTTTTATCCCTGGCTCGAAAAACTTGGGTCTTTAATCGGAAAAATCCTAGGTCAAAAACCTAAAAAGGAGTTCAATCCCAAATGGGAGCCTCAGATGTTGATTGAGGTTGACATCTTTAAAAAGGTTAAGACTGAACTAGTTATTAAGAATTCTGAGGGTCTGAAACTGCATGTGCAAAAGATTGTCTATAAAAATCTGCCTAATGCCTGTTTTAACTGCTACAATCAAGGTCACTTAATTAAGGACTGCCCCCTTTTAGCTAAAAAGCAGAGCAAAATGGCTGGAGGTGGAGAAGAGCCCCCCTCTTCCTCTGTTTCTGCTAACTCGGATCAATCCAAAGATGAGCAAGGCTTCAAAAAAGTGACCTTCAAACAGAAAAAAAAAAACCCTAATGGGGGTAGCAGAGTTGAAACTCTTGTAAAAGGTATTAGCAATCCCTTTCAAGTTCTCGAAGTTCTTAACACTTCTGATATTCATGGGTTGGGAGTTGGGTCAGAGTGTGAGCAAACTAATCAGGAAAGCAAGGATTCAGAATGTGTTAATAATGTTTGTATTAATGCTTCTGATTCTTCTCCCAGGCCTGTGTCGGACCCCATCCCTCTGAAGGTTTCCCTTGAAGAAAAAGACAGTATTTGTGATGATATGTTTATTGAACAAATTAACAGATTTGATGAGTTAGCTTCTGATCAGGATTTTTCAGGAGGTACCAGCAAGGAAGATGTTTGTATGACTAATGTTAGTTCCCCTAGCCCCAAAGGTAGAGAGAAGCATAATTCTAAGAGGAAAGATACCATAAGGTCCTCTGTTTCTGTTGTGAAACCAGGCAAGAATCTTAAAAAGTAAGGTTGTTCAGTTTTTTTGTTTGTCCCTTTCTTTTTTTGTTCCCCATGGATAGTATTAAACTAATTTCCTTTAATACTAAAGGTCTCTCTGATCCGGTCAGAGGTAAAATGATAAATAAGTGGCTCAAAGATGTTTCTATAGTTCCTGACATTATCTGCTTACAGGAATTAAAGCTTGGTGGTCCCCCTCTTCTGCTGAACTTGAAGACTGTTGCTCATAACTTACATTGGGTTCATACTGAACACAATGGCAAAGGAGGGGCGGCCATAGGTATAGCTAATAAGTTGGTTCAATTTATTGAGGAGGTTATGATCAGTCCTACCAACCAATGGATTGCTATTAAGTGTAGAATTCCTCTCAATGTCACTATTGTCAGTGTTTATGCTGCTAACCAAGCTTTACAGAGATCCAAATGCTGGGAAGAAATTTCTAAGATCAATGGGGACATCTGGTTGGCAGGTGATTTTAATATGGTCACTAATATTGGTGATAGATCTGGTAATTGTGCTAATGTGATTTCTGGTGGTGAAAAACATTGCTGGTATAATCTGTTGAATAAGCACAACTTGGTGGATCTTTCTTTTAACTCTGGGCACACCTGGAATAACAGAAATCAGATTTCCTTTTTGTCTGCTAGACTGGACAGGTTTTATATGCATGCTGGAAGGAGTCATGACTTGTGGAATTTTTGTTGCTCTACTGATCATTCTTTTACTCTTTCAGACCACTCACCCCTGATTATTAAACTGTTTTTTAATAACCCCAACTACAGGTCTGGTTGGCACCATTTGGATTCCTCGTTGTTTCAAATCCCTGTGGTTAAAGAGAAAATCTCTGATGTTATTAAAGTTCATTTTAATAAGGACTTGTCTTCGTTTGTGGCTTGGGAAAGGACTGTTAAGGATATCCAGAATTTGATTAAGGTCTATAAACTTAAAGCCAAAGATATCAGAAATAAGAGGAGGATGATGATTATTCAGGAGATTAATCTTATTGAAAACTCTAACCTTGATGTGGAATCAAAAAGATCCAAAATTCTGGATCTTCAGGCTAAGGTCAAGAAAGTGGACTACCTCCTTGCTAGAGGTGCCATTGCCTCTTCTAGAGAATTTTGGGCAGGTAAAATGGACAAACCTAATAAACATATGTTTGATTTGTTGAGAAAGAAAAAGGCCAGGGATTACATCCCTCTGTTGAAAAATACTGATGGTACTCTTGCTGCTAGCATGAAGGATAATCTTCAGATTGCCCATAGGTTCTTTGCCAATGTATTCTCCCAGCCTCCCAAGAGAGGGGACTCTGTCTGGAGTGCAAGAGCTGCCATTGCCCTTTGTAGGAAAAAGATGGTTCCTCAGGGATTGGACTCCCTCCTTGACATGCCCCTCTCTGAGGGTGAGGTCAGAGAATCCATTAGCAAATTGAAGCCTGGGAAATCTCCTGGACATGATGGTTTACCTTATGAATTCTTTCAGGTGTTTAAGGAAGATTTGGTGCCCATAATTCTTAAGATTTGGCAAGAAGCCTCTAGAAGGGGATCCCTTTCTCCTTTTATCAACACTGGTGTGATCAAATTAATTCATAAAAAAGGTCCCAAAGATGATTTGAATAATTGGAGACCCATCTCCTGTCTGACTTCTCTTTATAAAATCTTTGCCTCCATTTTAGCTAGAAGATTGAGTCCTCTTATGGATAGCATTATCCTCCGTGAGCAGAAAGGGTTCATCAAAGGCAGATTTATTCTTGACAATATTATTACTATTTGGGAAGGGTTGGATTTCTACAATGAGCTCAATATTGATACTTATTTCTTTAAAATTGATTTTGATAAAGCTTATGATAGAATTGAGTGGGATTTCATTCTTCAATCTTTGCATGACATTGGTTTTGGTAAAAACTTTATAAAGTATGTTAGTATCCTTTTTGGTAATGCTTATTCTAAAGTTTCGGTTAATGGCAGTCTGTCTAGTCCCTTCAAATTGTGCAGATCCATCAGGCAAGGTTGCCCCCTGGCCCCTCTTCTGTTTGCTATTGCCAGTGATGCTCTTGGCTGGTTGATCAAAGACTGTATTACCAAAGGTTCCATCACAGGTTTAGTCATTCCTCATGCTCACTCTCCTCTGGGGCTCCAGATGTTTGCAGATGATACTAACATGTTAATGCAGGCTAATGAAGATTCTGCTAATCAATTTCTTAAATGCCTGAATATGTTCTGTACAGCTAGTGGTTCTGTGGTCAATCATAAAAAAACGGGCTTTTACTCCACTGATAATAAAATTCCTCAATGTGTTGAGGCTGCTGGCTGTGACATTATTAAAAAAGGGACTATATTTAGGCTGCTAGGCATTCCTATGGGTTTTGGCATCTCTAACGAGCAGAGATGGAATTGGATGATTGATAAGTTTAGAGCCAAAATTCATAAATGGGCTTATGTGGATAATAGTCTGTCTCAGAGAACTTTTATTTTGAAACATTATATCCTCCCTTCTCTGACTTATTTTCTTTCTTGCTGGCAGCCTAGTAAAAAGCAATTGGGCCAGGCCATTTCTTTGGCTAGGAATTTTTTATGGGGGGGTGCAAAAATACCTAAAGTTGCCTGGAGTATCTGTTGTATGAAGAAGAAGGAAGGAGGCCTTGGTCTCATCTGTCCTACCAGGATGGCAACTCAAATGGCAGCCAAGTGGATTGTTAGATCCATTTCTTCCAATGACTTTTGGGCTTGTTTGATAAAAAGGAATATTTACAGATTCAGTGTTAAGAATAATAAGAGTTGGGATAATTGTTCTCTCTGGGACGTGATCACTTCTCCTGTTGATTTTATCCCTAAGGGTAGCCAACTTATATGTAACTTTTGGAAGGCCTGGATGGTAGTTAAATCCAACTATACTCTCCCTATTTGGTTTGCTAATAACTCTTCTTTCATTGAGCAGGATTCCATGTGGCTGGGTTGGTCTGTAAGATCCTCCTTTCAGACCCTCCCTATTAGGTGGAACAAATGCAGGAAAAAAGGATTTGCTCATTGGAAGGACCTGATGACTGAAGGTGATGTTGTAGCCAACAATTATATCCTTGATACTGATTGTTTGTCTGTGCATTGTAAACAGATTCTCCTGGGCAAGAAAGAGCAGCTGATTGAAATGTTGGAGACCAATCTTTGGAAAAAAGATATCACTCTTCAAGTATTGGCTGAGGATATGATAAGCTCCTACAAGAGAAGTGGCAGAAGCATAAAGGAGATCTCTGGGAAACTCAACAAAAAATGGGATCTCCAATGGTCCCATCTGCAATGGAAGTACAGGTTTCAGTGTGCTTGGGCCTTCCCTCTCTCCAACAAACAGTCCACTCTTAACTGGCTCATTCTTCACAAAGGTGTCTAGACTGGCTTTCATGCTAGGAAGTATAAAATTGATGCTGGTTTCTGTAAGCACTGTGGGAAAGAAGAGGATTTGGAACATTTATTTATCAAATGTAAATCTGCTGTCAGATTCTGGATGGTAATCTGGTCCTTCTATCAGATACAGGGGTTCAAAATTCCCAGTTGTAAAGAAATTTTGATAGGAGAATCCTGTGGCATGGACATCCTTCTGTGGCAGATTTTAAGGAACCACTTCTTGTGGTATATATGGAAAAATAGGAATAGTGCCATTTTTAGTAAGAATTGTAAAGATTACTTTTACTCCTGTCTTCTGGGGTTAAAGAAAGTCCTTAGTTTCATCACTTCTTGTAAAGAACCTCATAAGGATCATATGAGCCCCTTTATGGTTATGAAAAATAACCGATATAATGTTTGGAAAGCCAAACTCCTCCCCATGTACACAAAATCGAGGAGTGACATGATCACTTTCCTTGATGATTATACTGACTACTACCTCAAGTGAGACCTCCCCCTCATTCTTGAGTAGTGGTCCTCTGATGGTGTAATTTTTTTCTAGCATCAATTTTATACTTCCTGTTTTCTCAAAAAAAAAAAAGAAGCTCGTCCAATTGCTGACGCCGATGATAGGAAGCTTCTATTCCATTTTTGTTTTTTCTTCTTGCCCGGTTTTTCCTTTTCCCATGGATTCGAACTTTTGGATAAATATGACTCCTGCTTTTCTGCTGAACCTCTGCGTTGAGATTTCCGACAAACTCTGAAGGGCTTGTCTCACTCAATGACCCCACGAAAAAGGTCTTCGTTTCACGCTTTCGTTGGCCCCACTTCGCGAAAAAGTGCTGGCGATGGAAGCGTTGCCTTGAAAGAAGCCTCCGACGTGTCGCGCTAGGGTTCCTGTTCTGATGGGCTAGGTCTTGTTGGCTCGCTCCTCTGTGTTTTCCCCCCAACCCTGGGGGGGCAAGCGCTGCTGCTGCCCGTTTCTCCTTCTCGCGAATGTCGCTCTTCGAAGCTCTCCGTAACGGGATCTCTGTGATGGAGGAAGGCAGTAACTCCATGGACTGTTCTGTGCTCCCCTCCTTCCTCAAGGAAAATACAAGGTCCTCTGTAGATCACATGCAACAAAGTATTCAAGGAGGTCAGGCTTCTGCTGAATACCCGGAACTGCAGAAGGGAGCTGATGCGTCGCTTTCCCCCAAGAAAACGTATGCGGAGTCTGCTAAAGGTAATGGTAATGTTCGAGTAGAAAGCATGCATGGCCCAGGTAATCTCTCTCCTCTTACAGCTGCTAAAGGTAAGGAAAAGGTTGAGGATTTCCCTCATGAACTGTGTTTTGATAATGTTGTTAACGAGTGTGAAGATGACACTCTGGTTATTGATAAAAATTCTCTGGATAACTGGCACCATGAGCTCACTGACAGAGTTGTCATTGGGCTGTGTCATGGCCCAAGGCCAGCTCAAGAGATTTTGAAGTCATGGATTAAAACCCATTGGGAATCAAGGGGTCTCTTTGTTAAGCATGTGCAATATTGTCCTAATAATTATTTTCTGTTCTTTTTTGAAGAAGCTAATAGTGCTCTGCATGTCATAAGTGAAGGGCAGTGGCTCATTCGCAACACTCCTATGTCGTTCTTTAAGTGGTATATTGGGTTTAACCCCAAAGGTCCTAAACCCACTAAAATCCCCATTTGGGTTGAATTTCCTGAATTACCTTATGACTTCTACCCCTGGGTGGAAAAACTAGGAAGTATGGTTGGTAAAGTTTTGGGGCAGAGACCTAGAAACTCTATTATCAATCCCAAGTGGGACCCTCAAATGCTTATAGAAGTGGATACGGCCAAGGAAATCAAAACTCACCTAATCATCAAGGATTCAAATGGAAGAAAGCTTCACTCTCAAAAAGTGTTTTATAGAAACCTCCCAAATGCCTGCTACAATTGCTACAAACAAGGGCATCTGATTAAAGATTGCCCTCTTCTCCAGGACCAAACCAGTAAGGAAGAAGATAAAAGTAAGGAAATCAATCAAGAGGGTAAAGGTAACCAGGTGGGACAGTCTCTGCAAAATAAAAAAGTTGTAAATAAACCTAAAAAAAAGGGTTTTAAATCTGATAACCTTTATGATATTTTGCTTGAAGAAGTCTCTAATCCTTTTGACAACTTAGTTAATTCTGCAGATTCTCAGGTTTTTGCAGGAACAAAGGAAAATGTTCACCCTAATGTTCACGAGGCTGGGACAAGTGGGAATGGTAGTGATTCTCAGCAAATCTCTATCCAGCAAGATAAATGTACTAATGGATGGCTAACTGTTGGGAAGAAAAATAAATCTTTCTCTCCCCAGGTCCCAAAAGAAAATGTGCTCCATGCTGATACAGTCCAGCCTCCTTCAAATTTATCTCAGGAAGTTTTCTGTCAAGAAATTGAGGCCATGGATCAGGATAAGTTGTATAATATGGATGAAGATATGAATGTGCAGGATATTGTGCCAATGACCCAAATAGCTGAAACTCCACGAGATTTGGCTGTTCTTGTGAAACCAAAAAGAAAAGAGGTGGTTAGATCTTCACTTTCAGCCTCCAAGCCTACGAAGAATAGTAGGAAGTAATTTTTTTTTTTTGTTGTTTTTAATGACTGATCTCTCTTTTATCTCTATTAATGTCAAGGGTCTTACAGACCCAGTTAGACCTAAAATGATTAGCAATTGGTTGAAATCTCTGCCTTTGTTGCCTGATGTGTTGTGTTTGCAGGAAGTCAAAATTGGGGGTGACCTTCTTAAGATAAACCTTAATTTGGTTTCCTCTAGGTATAGTTGGTATAGTACCAAGCATTGTGAGAGAAAGGGAGGTTCTGTCATTGGCATTTCTCGTCCCTTAGCTCACCTTGTCAAGGATGTCTCTGTTAGTCTTTCCAATCAGTGGTGTGCTATTAAGATTGGTATTCCTTTTGATCTAACTATAGTCTCTGTTTATGCTGCCGATTCCAGTTTAATCAGGAAGGCCTGTTGGGAGGAGCTCTCTCTCCTGCCGGCTCCTATCATAATGCTGGGGGACTTTAATATGGTAACTTCTCTAAACGACAGATGGAACAGTAAAGGTAATGTTATCAGAGGTCTTGAAAAGGTTGCTTGGAGTGATATGTGTAATGTGCATGATTTATCTGACATCTCTCATAACACTGGTTGCACCTGGTCTAACAGACAGTTGGATAAGGCTTATGTTGCTGCTAGGCTTGACAGATGTTATGTTAATAATAAAATCATTCAAAAGTGTTGGGACATTAGTGCTAATACTGACAATACTCTTCTGATTTCTGATCACAAGCCTCTGGTGGTGTCTTTAAGGATGGGCACCCCTTCGTATAAGTCTGGCTGGCCGCATATTGATATAAATTTCCTTAAGCTTCCTAGTGTTTTGAACCATATTAAAAGCCTCATTTCCACCAATTTTAGAGGTACTAGCTCTCCGGCTAAGGCTTGGTGTAGGTCGGTCAAAGACATTCAACTCCTGTTCACCCATTGTAAGAAGGTTGCTAGAGATTTGAGAGCTAGTAGAAGAAAGTCTCTTATGGATAAGTTGAGTACTCTTGATGTTACTTCTCAAATTTATCATGACACTAATTTGAGATTGTGCAAGGAAAGATACCTAGAAGCTAGCTACTCTCTTGCCTCCTCTAAGGAATTTTGGAGTGAGAAAATTGATAGAAACAACAAACATATGTACTCTCTGTTAAAAAAAGGAAAAAGTAGGGATTTCATCCCCATGATCAAAAAGAAAGATGGTGGGCACACTATTAATATAGAGGAGACTATACAGGAGGCGAAAAGCTTCTTTATGGATGTTTTCTCTGGTACTCCCAAGTGGGGGGAGGACATCCAGAGGGCCAGAGCCACCATTGCCTTAAAAAGGAAGAAAATGATTCCTGAGAGCCTGGTTCCCATCTTGGACCTGCCCCTCACTGCCGGTGAGATCAAAGAAACCATTGATAAATTGAAACCCTGTAAGTCTCCTGGATATGATGGTCTTCCCAATGAGTTTTACATGATTTTGAAAGATTTTCTCACTCCTTACATTCTTTTGGTGTGGGAAGAGGCTACTAGTAAAGGGTTTCTTCCTTGTCAAATTAACACTGGAGTTATCAGACTTGTCCACAAAAGAGGTAATAAAGATGACCTCAATAACTGGAGACCTATCACTTGTCTCAATTCCATCTATAAGATCTTTGCTTCCTCTATTGCTAGAAGAATTAGCCCTTTGATGCAATACATCATTCTTCCTGAACAAAAAGGTTTTATAAAAGGTAGATTCATTCTTGATGCTATTATCTCCCTCTGGGAAGGTATGGAGTATGCTGAAGAGAGTGGTCAAGACTATTACTTCTTCAAAATTGACTTTGACAAAGCCTATGATAGAATAGAGTGGGATTTTATCCTCCAGTCTCTTCAGGATTTGGGGGTTGGCCGGAGATTCATTAAATTTGTTAGTACTCTTTTTGGTAATGCCATGTCCAGGATTGCTATAAATGGTCACATTTCTGATCCCTTTAAGCTTTGTAGATCCATTAGACAAGGTTGTCCCTTAGCTCCTCTTTTATTTGCCATTGCAAGTGATGCTTTAGGGTGGCTTGTTAAAGATGCTATGGAATGTGAGCTCATCAAAGGTATTAACATCCCTGACTCCCCTACCCCCCTTGGTCTGCAGATGTTTGCTGATGACACTAATGTTGTGCTGAAAGCTGATAATAGTTCTGTGACTAATTTTCTTGCTTGCTTAAATACTTTTTGTCTTGCCAGTGGCTCTCTGGTCAACCACAGCAAAACAGGATTCAAAGCTTCTGATAATGTTGTTCCTCAGTGTATCTATGAAATTGGTTGTAAGATTATAAATGATGGTGAGATTTTCAGACTTTTAGGGATTCCTATGGGTTTCCATGTTTCCCTTAATCAAAGATGGGATTGGGTTGTTGATAAATTCAAAAGGCAGCTGCATTTTTGGTATGATTCTAATAGTTCCCTCCCTCATAGAACCTTTCTCATCAATAATTTTATTCTCCCCAAGCTTGTTTATTTTTTGTCTTGCTGGTCCCCTTCTAAAAAGCAAATTAAGCAGGTCATTGCCTTGGCCAGAAACTTCCTCTGGGGTGGTAAGGACAATCAATCGAAAGTTGTCAAAGTGGCTTGGAGCACTTGCTGCCTTCCCAAGTCTCAAGGTGGTCTGGGGATTATCTGCCCTGTTAAAATGTCTGAAAATCTTGCTGCCAAATGGATCTTGAGGAGTATACACAGTTCTGATGTTTGGGCTTGTCTTTTAAAAAGGAATACTAAAAAATTTTTTCTGGCAAATTACAGAGCTTGGACTAATATCAATCTCTGGGACATTATTGTGTCTCCTCAATCCATTGTCCCTGTTGGGAGCTCTCTGTCCTGCAAATATTGGAATGCCTGGTTTAAGGCTAAAAAGACCTTTCAGACTCACATTGAGAAGCTTGGTATCACTGATCTTTACCTGCAGGAATCCCCATGGTTGGGATGGCTTGCCTACTGGAAAAAGTGTAAAATTGGCATACTTGAACACAAATGTCATAAGGCTGGAATTGGTGCTTGGAAAGATTTTATGACAAATG
Organism: Ceratopteris richardii; assembly: GCA_020310875.1. Lineage (NCBI taxonomy): Eukaryota > Viridiplantae > Streptophyta > Polypodiopsida > Polypodiales > Pteridaceae > Ceratopteris > Ceratopteris richardii. Next base: position 30,047 of record MU260137.1, on the reverse strand, counting down.
ATGATGTAAGAGCAGATCTGTATTCTTTTTCCAATTCTAATTTTTCTAGGTCTTGTCTGCAGGTTCTTACTTCCCATAAGGAAATCCTGAAGGCAAAATTGAATTGCTGTAGTAGAAGGAATCTGGAGCTGCAGGAGGTTGCTGTCTTCATCTTCAAAAGGTTTAAGAAAGATAGAGGTTCAGTTCAACAACTCCTGCCTAAGCTTAACTCCAGGTGGCAGGTCAATTGGTCTTCCCATCAATGGACCTACAGATTCAAATCTTTGTGGGCCTTCCCTGATCATAGCAAACACTCCTTCTTGCAATGGTTGGTGATACACAATGGTCTGTGGATTGGCCACAAAGTCAGGAAGGTTTATGTTAATGAGGGACTGTGTTCTTTCTGTGGCTCAGTGGAGGATGTTGCCCACCTGTTTTTTCAGTGCAAACATGCCAAGAATTATTGGAAACCTGTTGAAAAGTTTCTTCATGCAAACAACTCCCCTAATCTCAATATATGGGATGTTCTTCTTGGTTGCTGCAGGAACATGGACCTGTTGCTCTGGAATATTTGGAGAGGCCACATACTTTGGAAAATCTGGTTGAGTAGAAATAATGCTACATATTGTAATGGGAATAGGAATTTTCTCATTTCCCTTCCTAATACTCTCAAAAAAGCCTCTCTAAATAGTATCCAGAAAATTAGCTCTGCCCCTTTGCCCAACGAAAATGTATTCAAGATTTTAGCCGAAAACAATTACACTAGGTGGAGAAACCTATTATCTACAATGTATTCTGGAAAAAGACTAGAAATGGTCTTGTCTTTGTAATTTTTGGATAGTGGTGGCTCCTGCCCTGAGCACTGATTGTAACTTCCCTTGTTAATTAAACTTTCCTGTTTTTCTTAAAAAAAAAAAAAAAAAAAAAAAAAAGTGCTGGCATTTTAAGTGTGGTCTGAGAGGGTAGGTGATCCCTTTACAGTTGGAAGTCATATTCTTGTGTTTTAAGTCTTTGCGAGGGTAGGCGACTCCTTTACAGTTGGGAAACTGTCAGCAATTTTCAGATTGCTGACATAGAGTTGGGAAATTGTCATATTGCTGTGTGTCGCACTTGGCAAGCTGGCGTCCCTTGTCAATGCTCATCTACGCCAATGGCGTCAAAAGCTCGCTTTGAAATCTGATGAATCGTCCCAGGAAGCTCGACAAGTTGGCGTCCCTTGTCATATTGTGAATTTGTGATACTGAACAAAATAGTTTTTTCTTTTGAGAGAACAAATTTAAAAAATTATATTGCAAACAGACCCTTCCTTTCGACGTTCTCCGCCCAGAGCGAGCTGCTGCACTTCTACTACGTAGCTGCCGTGCGCATCAGGCGGACCGAAAAATAGGAAAATAAAGAGCGTTAGCAGCCTCATGTTATTTATTTATTATATTATTTGTTTGTGGGATAATTGCAGGTCAAGCACACATGCCGCTGAACAACTTGCTACAGAAGACGCTTTGACATGCCTTATCAGCGTCGAGCATTCCACGTGGTATGTCGAAGTCTTAGCCCTGAGCATCTCAGGTGTCACAGGAAAAAAATTGGGCCATACATACCATATAGGCAGAGGGCGCTCAAGCGCCATGCACATTAACGTTCGCTTGAAAGAAGAGGGAAGCTATGGCTTCTTATATATTTGAAGAACGCCATCACATGACAGATGGGATTAATTTTCTGCACGCACCCTTCTGGCTGTGGGTGAAGGACGAGTACACAGAGGCCATATCGACCTTGCTTTGGAATTCATAGTTATATTCATCAAGTTTTTTCACCTAATTGCCCATAACTTGAGCATCTCTCATCCAATTTTGGAGTTGCTTCTTCCTATGGAAAGCTCTTTCAAATCTCTTTCAATAGAATGGCTACAATGACACCTTTTGAGCTTCAATTCCCACCATTTTTAGAGCTTGAAGTTTGCCATTTATCCTCAACTACTTTTTTTTTCGAGCATTGTTTTGAAGCATCGGCTCTTGGAGGAGTATTGGCATGGATCACCCGAGTTTTGAGACTCACGCGTCAAATCAACTGGCAACAAGTGATGTTGGGTGAGGCGATCGGCTGCTCATCGAGGCTATGGAATGCCATCAGAGGTGAGGCTCTCTGGAAGATTTGGAGGGAGCGTTGTGCTGTCAATTTTGGCCAAACCCCTAAGGAATGGTCGATCGAGAAATCTTTATTTCTCCTTGGTAAAAGAATCTCCCGAGTCAAGAGATCACCACCGTTTAGACATCACTGTATTTATCTCCTCGAAAACAACAAGTTGAAACCCAAATGGGTCCCACATGAGGGTGATGATAATTTTATCCGCCTCATTTGTAATGCCATGTAGCTTGCCATACTCCTCCCCTGCATTGTGGGATTTGGGGGGTCCCATGGGCACTAGTCCCATTCACTTGTAACTTTTTCTCTTTATTATAATTAAAGTCCGGGAGATTAGGCTAAGGCCGAACTTCCTTTATTTAAAAAAAAAAAGTATTGGCATGCTATTTAGACAAAGGGTGGATCATCTTCATCACCTTCACACATGTGCGAATTGCTTTTGGAACCCCCAGATAAGTTTCTTGTCAATTTATATATATGGTTGCTCTCTTTTTGCACAGTTTAGACACAGTTTGTCTTGTATGGTACATCAATTCTTCTTGCAGGGACAAGTATTTTCTTGCAGGTTAATGAGGAGAAAAAAAATCTAGAATTATGAGGGTGTGTAATCCCCAATAGGTCTTTTTGTGGATAGATTGTGCCTGTCGGCACCGATATCATGGAAATTGTTTGTCGAAATTTTTTCGGTTTTCAAAATCATGCCATTATGCTGCCAAAATTTTTACAAATTTTGTATGCACATGCATTCAAGCATTCAAGACATATTAAAAGTTTCTTACTCTATTGAGCACATGCTTGTAATTTGTTTCAAACTGCACCCAATCTTGTGTCGTCTCTTTTTGTCTCTTGTCTCTTGTTTATTCTTTGTGTACGTGCATCTGTGGGATACGATCGTCATCAGTGGTATCAAGATATTCATTTTTGTAATCACTTTTGGATTGCATTTAGACTTAAATCCTGCTTATCATTCACAACCACATTAAATTCCCATTTTCCAGTTCCATGCATGTGTTTTTACATGAAACATGCTTATGATTGTTCAGTAAGGGGACATATGATTTGGCCATCCATGTCTATTTTATTCTTATCAACTGAGGTCAGTTGCTCAACAACTGGGGGCATGTTATACTTTATGGAATATTTGGAATGAAGGTTTAATGCCTTGAGGATTTTAATATGTTTTGTGTTTTGATTTAGCAGGTGAAGATCCATGAGGGTGTGAACAAGTGTGAACGCACATGGATTTATTCAAATACCTTTAGAAGATAGTTATTTTTAGAAGATAGTTATTTTAAGCTATTTTAGTAAATAAAGCAAAAGCATGCTATTTTTAGTATGTCCCTCATATATCTTCTATTAGGACATAATAAGAAATACCTATAAATATGCATGCTCTCATAGAGTTGTCAATGAGAGTATGTGGGGAGAGATTGCACCCAATCTTGTGTCGTCTCTTTTCATCTCTTATCTCTTTCTATTTTCTACGTACATACGTCTGCAAGATTCGATCGTCGACATAAGTCGTGACTTAAAACTGAACATCTACTCGCCAGTCATCGTACATGGCATAATGGAACAACTCTAAACTCTGATGTTGAGATCGTGAGTTCAGTTCCTATGAGAACGAGAAAATGGCATTCTACTTTTGCTCGTGAACGATCCCGTGACACATAGAGATGAATTCTAAAGTGATACGCGAAAAACAAAAATTATACATGAATCCCTAAGAATAAAAACTCACACACATAAGGCAAATAGATCATCAAGTTCATGAGTTCATGATGAAGGAGACGATGTGAGTAAGGTCTCCATGAAAGCTTAACCAAGCTCTGATACCAATGCAAGATTATGACCACCACATGCTAGAGAGATGACTCTCCTCCCAACCAAATGCCTCTACATATAGCTCTCTCCAAGGGACTGCCTTCTTGGGCAGGTGGATACTAACCATCCATGTGTCAGCCATGTAACTACATGTGCACCAAGTGTCCCAGTTAACCAGAGTTAACTCTAGTGGATGCTTCTAGAAGGCTCTAGAGCTCTTTGGGCAAAACACTCTCCCCATGTATCCATAGGGGTTGAACCCAAGACCTCCTCCTTCACATCCTTGAGTCTTAACCACTAGGCTAAGTGGATCACTTGGTTACAGAGTAAATTAACTTCTAGTAAGTCTAGACTCGAGATCTTTGGTAATACACACAGGTGACCAAATGGTGTCCGATTTCAGATCTGTCTGAACCAGCCGGATCCTTAGATCATAGACTTACTTTATTACAGATAGGTACATACATACATAGATAGATAGATAGATAGATAGATAGATAGATAGATAGATAGATAGATAGATAGATAGATAGATAGATAGATAGATAGATAGATAGATAGATAGATAGATAGATAGATAGATAGATAGATAGATAGAAAGATAGATATGCAGATACATACATACGTACTCGCATATGCACACACATACCAACACACACATACATACACACACACATACACACACACACACACACACACACATATATATATATATATATATATATATATATATATATATATATATATATATATAGGTAGATTTATAAATAGATAGATAGACAGATAGATTGATTGCTTGATAGATAGATAGATAGATAGATAGATAGATAGATAGATAGATAGATAGATAGATAGATAGATAGATAGATAGATAGATAGATAGATAGATAGATAAATAGATAGATAGATAGATAGATACATAGATAGATAGATAGATAGATAGATAGATAGATAGATAGATAGATAGATAAATAGATAGATAGACAGATACATAGATAGGTAGATAGATAGATACATAGATAGATAGATAGATAAATAGAAAGATAGATAGAAAGATATATAGAAAGATAGATAGATAGGTAGGTAGATGGATAGATAGATAGATAGATAGATAGATAGATAGATAGATAGATAGATAGATAGATAGATAGATAGATAGATAGATAGATAGATAGATAGATAGGTAGGTAGGTAGATGGATAGATACAAAGATAGATAGATAGATAGATAGATAGATAGATAGATAGATAGATAGATAGATAGATAGATAGATAGATAGATAGATAGATAAATAGATAGATAGATAGACAGATAGATAGACAAACAAACAGACAGACAGACAGATAGATAGATAGATAGATAGATAGATAGATAGATAGATAGATAGATAGATAGATAGATAGATAGATAGATAGATAGATAGATAGATAGATAGATAGATAGATAGATAGATAGATAGATAGATAGATAGATAGATACATACATACATACATACATACATACATACATACATACATACATACATACATACATACATACATACATACGTACATACATAGATACATAGATAGAAAGATTGAAAGATAGATAGATAGATAGATAGATAGATAGATAGATAGATAGATAGATAGATAGATAGATAGATAGATAGATAGATAGATCGATAGATAGATAGATAGATAGATAGATAGATATATAGATAGATAGATAGATAGATAGATAGATAGATAGATAGAAGGTGTTGAGAGCAGTATGGGCACCCAAGGACTGACTAGACAAGGAAGCCAGCGGAGAGAGTCAGAGCGAGGTGAATGAGTAAGTAGACAAAGCAGTCGACGCAAATCTAGCAGATAGGCCCTTCAAATTTTTTCCAAATCAACATCTTTATAAGAGTGATTCTTATCACTAACAATCATTGTAAATACCATTTCATATTTTTGTAGCTCCATTTTGTGCAAGCCAAGGAGTCCTTGAGCTTGAGGAGCCTTAGAAGTACCTACATATCAATTTTCGTATTTTTTAGACTCCGTTTAAGCCCTCAAATTGGCCCTGGAACCTAATTTTTAACTAGGCCGGACACTAGGTCTGGACAGGGCCAAAACCTAGTCAAAAACTATAAAAAGAGCTAGAGAGCTCATTTTTGGGGTCAGATTGTAATTGAAACGAACTTGTAAGAGCTTTTTGAAAGTAATCTAAGAACTCCATCGCTTCTCACTCTTTGTCTTGCCGAGTGTGCGCGTGTGTGTGTATGTATGTGCATGTTTGTGTGCTTCTCACTCACGCACTTGTGCCTCCACTTGCTCGAGGTCTTCAAACCATCCTCATGTCTTCCCGGATTGACATTAAAGGAGGTGCTACTCATCACTGAGCTACACCAAATTTTGGCGCCGTTGCCGGGGATCGAGCTTTGAGGACGAGCGTGTGATGGTAAGACGTAGATTGGAGACGTTGGCGTTGTAGGTAATTTCTTTACTTTTCCTATTTTTCTCTTTCTTACCTTACCACCATCATCACCATCATCATCATCACCATCTTCCACCTCCACTTCCATCATCGCGAAAATTTCAGTTTTTTGATCATATCACCTTCTCCACCTCATTTCCCTCATTTCACTTGTGAGAGAGAGCGAGAGAGCGAACCGTTGTGTGCTATTTTCTGCATGCTTTTGGAGTTTCTTGCAGGTTTCAGCAGCATCATCCCCTCCAGCACGTCGCGCAGGTACGGAAATGTGCAGAACTGTCTCGCAGTCGCCGACTCCTATCGATCGCGATTGACAGAAATTTTCACCTTTTGGTAAATCTGAGTGCACCACAGTGGACTAGAGACCCTGCACACCACATTTCCACAAAAATTTTTGAAAATTTTGCAAAATTTCAGTCCATCGCGATTGACAGCTCTGTCCATCGCGATTGACAGCTCTGTCCATCGCGACTGACTGCCTGTCCATCACGATTGATTGACCCCTGTCCATCGCGATTGATTGCCTATCCATCGCGATTGACTGACCCCTGTCCATCGCGATTGATTGCCTGTCCGTCGCGACCGACGCCTGTCCATCGCGATTGACTGACCGCCTGTCCATCGCGATTGATTGACCCCTGTCCATCGCGATTGATTGCCTGTCCATCGCGATTGACTGACCCCTATCCATCGCGATTGATTGCCTGTCCATCGCGATTGACTGACCCCTATCCATCACGATTGATTGCCTGTCCGTCGCGACCGACGCCTATCCATCGCGATTGACTGACCCCTGTCCATCGCGATTGATACTCTGTCCATCGTGATTGATAGCCCTGTCCATCGCGATTGATAGCCCTGTCCATCGCGATTGACAGCCAATTTTAGCCAAATTTTTTAGGGTTTTTTAATTGAAGAGTTGGGCTAGTTTTGGGCATAAACATTTTACTCTAGAGCACATAAGGAGGCCTTAGAAAAACAACTTGGGGAAAAGCTGTTGCACAGTGATCCTGTTTGACCCCTGTCTTAACCCTAGAACCCTCAACGGTCATAACTTTCTCATACGAAATCCGTTTGCCGTGATTTTTGTTTTGTTGGAAAGCTCGCGGGGAGTACAATAAAAACATCAACTGGCTACGGTTAAATTAAGATCAGGAATATTAGATAGGGTATTTTTAAGTTGACCATACCCAGGGGGAACAAAATTCAGGGATCTCTAGAGTTGTGTCCAAAAGTCATAGTGCAAATTGGTGAAGTGTTACATGAATGAAAGTGATTGGTCTGTCTTTTGAATTTAAGTCTTGAGCTAACAGTGGGCCTTTTAGAGATCCTTTGGGAGCATCGAAGGGTACGCAAAGCAAGAGTAAGTGCAGGCTTGGGAACGCGCGTCCTGGGCACACCAGGGCAACAACACAAGGAAAGGAACTCAAGGTTGGACAACCCGCAACACTCTCTGTCAATTCTTAGTTTAGGCTAAGTGTGGGTAGTGTTAGAAGTAATTCCAGGCAACGATAGGCACGAGATAAATCAAAGACTATCTAAGAAATCAAGTTCAAGACAAGAGAGAACCTGTGTGTGTGAACGACAACCTTAAAGGAAAAGAACCTAACGTGAAACGACCAAACTAAAGTGCGAAATTAAACTCAAGTATTCCTAACGACGTGATATGAGACAAGAGTATAAACACGATAATCAACATAAAAAGGGGATTAAGTAATTGGTACAAAAGGACTCTGCAACGAGGTTGTACTCTGGGCCAAAATTGGGCTACTTAAATAGGCATATGAACCTTAGATCAGGACGACATCTAGTAAGGGATAGACAAAGCCTTAGGTCTTCAGAGGCTAGTGTCAACCACACTGCTAGGTCTTGGGCCCAACAGTTGAGTCACCACTCATACTACCCTAGCTCTGAGACCAGTGAATCAGAGATGTCTCAAGGCATGGACAGACCTACGGGAAGTTCAGGAGTGCCATACTTGCACAGAGTAGAAGGCCCGTACAAGACACAGCTGGAATACCTTAGGACCAACCGATTAGGTGCTAGCATCTATGAGGACAGCCTAGGAAGATCTGTGGTACAGATTAAGAATCCTGATCAATCCATTGGATTAGAGCACCCAGCTGTCAAGTTTGAAAATGGAGCATACTTGGACAAAGAAGGAACCATATACGTAGTCACCAGTCACCCAGATAGTACGGACGAATTTGGAAATGTGATCCCCAAAGCAGTCTTAGGTGACCTGGAGCAAGGAAACATGGGTGCAGAACCTAGAACCCCTCGAGGTAAATCGGTTCTCACTAGGATTATCACACCGGAGTGGATTCCCCAGGATAATAAGAGCATAGAATTGCTCCTCAATCGAGAGACTGACGAAGCCTTTTGGAGGTACAAACCTGATCGGCCAATTGATATAGGAACAATCATGATCTATGAGTTTAAGGATCCTGATAGCCCAGGTAGAGTGACCTACTTAGATCACGCTTCAGAGAGGATCTTCGTGGTGACAGAAAATGATAGGCATGCTTACACTTGGAAGGGTGAATTCGTTTTCCCCCAACCAAGATCGAATGTATCCTATGGTCACCCTGGAGCTGGAACATCCCAAGCTCATGGAATGCAAAGCGACAGAAGTAGAGATAGACCAGAAGTCAGCTTTGCCAACCCAGTGGGCAGAGAAAGAACGAGAACGGAAACAAATAGAGCAGAACCTGAGATACTTAGAGCTCACAGGAATCAAAGAAATGCGGATGAGTTCCCTCTACCACGACCGAGAGAGCACACAAGGACTTTGAGACCGACTCAGCTAGCTAAGTCCATGAAGAACTACTTCGATGGCACTGGAGATCCATACGATCATGTGGCTGAGTTTAGGCAAGTCCTTAGAGCTGAACAAGTGGAGGATCTATTCACCCAGTACAATGCCTTTGGTCTGACCCTTAGGAACACTGCCCTGACATGGTTTCAGCCACTAAATGAGAGGCAGTTCAGGAGCATAGACCAACTCCTAGAGATTGAATTTTCCAAGAGTGGCATAAGGCATAATACCTCCTCGCTGATTCACAGCTTCAAGCAAACCCCTCAAGAGACTGTGAGACTTGCAGGAAGGAGATTTAGGCAATATCTTGAAAGATGCCCTATTTCGGAGCTACCCACACCAGCTAAGCAAGTGGCTTTATTCCTGGATGGATTGCTAAGTACTAAATTGAGATCTTATGTGTACTTGAAGGACCCTAGGACCATAGAAGAGTGTGTACGCATGTGTATTGACATTGAGGATAACCTAGGGGAGGAGTTAGAGCTTTCCAAGATATACAAAGATTCAGATAGTGCTTCTAGCCTCTCTTCCACGCAATCCACATCAATCGAGGAACTTGCAGAGAAAGTAGCTCAGAAATTAGGTGTCACTAACAAACAAATCCCAAGGTTTGCCCCAGTGAAAAGGTGCTATACTTGTGGTGGCGACCACATGGCGAATGTATGTCCCATTATGGCTCAACCCCAAGTTAATCCTAGTAGCCAATACTGCACCATAGAACGAAGGTACACCAATCACACCGCGCAAGATTGCCCCTACAATAAGCAAACCGTTAGGCAGACGTACCCACAGCCATACCCTCAACAAGGAAGATACCAGAACCAGTACCCACCTCAGCAGTATGCTAGGCCTCAACAAACCTACCAACCCTACCAAAACCAACAAAGGCCTCAGCCTGTGCTAGCACAACAACCCCCTGCCCCAGCTAATGTGATCCCAGTAAAATATGCAGCAGCAGAAGAAAACCTGAATAGAGCTATAGTCCCTATAACACCACTGCTTTCTGAAAGTGACCCCAGTGACCATAGCTTTGATTCTACACATGTTGATAGCCCCCAGGCTTACTACATGCAATCTCCTGAACATGGCGAGTCCTACTATAGTGAAGAGCCAAATGAACCTAGTTGGGAGTCAGATTACACTAACGTCATATGCAAACCCCAACCCTAGACCTCAACCTAGGCAGGTAAGACCCCCATTCCCTAGAGGACCATGCTACAGATGTGAGGGAGATCACCTCATTCGTGATTGTCCCTTACCTCCACTTACACAACCCTAGTCAGTGACGATCCAGGGCTTTTGCCAAGACTGTGGAAAGGAGCATCTCTTACGAGATTGCCCAAAGAACCCCAATAATATGCCAAAAATCACTCCTATCAACGTTATTGGGTTAGTGGTAGATTCCACAGGAAGTGTAACTTCCACTACACCTGTGCAAGTGATCACTAGAGCTCAAGCATTGCAGCAAAACCAAGGGGTAGACCAGGAAAAGAGCCCAGATGTTAGTGAAACAGAGGGCATGACAAAGAAGAGGACTAGAGCCTGGAGAGATAGCCGTGAAAGAATGAAACGGCAATGGGCAAAGAAGATGAGTGAACTTGAGGAGAGTCTACGAGAAACCAAGGCCAAAATCATAGAGATCACATCCCAACCGCACTCTCACACATTCCCACCGCTACCATCCCCATCACCCTCCATCCCTCCACCCGCTAATACACCCCACGTAACCCACCCACCACCCCAAGCAGGATCAGTATTTGCTGATGCCACTCCCGAAGACCTTAATATGATGCTTAAAGCATATCAGGCCAGAATCCAAGAAGGGCCAAATGTAACTGATCATGAAAAGTGTTACCCTAAAGCAGAACTAGAGCTAGAACGAACCAAAATTTGTGCCAAGATGGTGGAATTGGCTCAGACCATGTTTGAGGCCAGTCGCCTATTTAACATCTCTAGTTCAGCGAAGACACAGTTGCACTTTGATGGACTGTTAGAAAGAATAGAGAAGCTGATTGCACAATCAGAAAAGGAACCTGCCTCTCAACACAAGGACAAGGCAAGTGAAAGATTAAGCATTCCTGCTCAGGAAGCCTATGTGCCTGAAGCCTATGTGCCTAACTCTACGGAGTCAGACACATCATTTTCTATGAATCGGTTCACACCAGAATTCCTACGCGAGATTCAAGAAGACAAATGGGCTAAAGAGAGTGAAGTCCCTCCTCCTATTGAACTTGTGGATGATGCATGCGACCAATTCCCACAAGACATCCCATCCATTTATGAGGAGCAGGAGAGCACCCACTCTTAGGACAGACTAGACTTTGAGTCTAACTCTCTACAAGAATTACCCCACTTCACAGGCCCATGGGAAGCTAAGTTTACTTGTATGAGAGCACCCACGGTCATGGTACGAAATGAGGACTCAGTCTTACCTAGGAACACAGAGGTAGTGAAAAACACTAAAGTGCAGTGCAATCTCAAGTTAGAAGAGCTACTCAAGGTTAGACCTGAATTATGGAAACATGTAGCCAATCAAGTGCCCAAGATAGCAAAACCTTGTTCCCAGGTAGGATCACATAGAACAGTGCCAGAGATACCCTTGGATAAGATAGGAGATATGTGTGAAGGTGAAGAAGGGAACACCTATCTTCCCATTACCTACCAGGAGTACACCACCAAGGCAATTTTGGACTCAGGTGCAGGAGTTGCAATTGCCACCACTTCCCTATGGAAGCGTTGGGGCAAGCCAGCACTCAGGCCAACGAGAATGAAATTGTAGATGGCCGATGGTCATATTGAGAGACCCTTAGGATTGCTAGAAGGAATAACTCTCAACACCTGTGGTGTCGAGTTTGAGCATACATTTGCTATATGTGACTTCAGCAAAAATCATGCCTATGAGATGATTTTGGGGAGACCATTTATGCGACAGTTGCAAGTGGTACAGGACTGGGGAACCAACTCCTTGTATTTGCAACACTTAGGTGTTACAACCAAAGTAAACCTCAAAGATTACTCTCATAGAGATGTACCTCCCATCCAATGGAATCCCATCCATAGAGCCAAAGACGATACAGAATCGGTGCATTCCATAGGGTCAGGATCCTCATGGATGCATGAAGACACTCACTTATGGATGTGCAAAGTAGCAGTAGAAGAAGAGAAGAGAGAGAAAACCAGAGAGGTAGGTGCAAAAAGACCATAGATCAATTCAAGACCCAGCCTATGCACCTGTAGTCTTTCCTGATGAGGAATTTGAACCCCATGGCTGGGCAGAAATCCTAGCAACAATGGATGTAGCCATCAATGAGGAACAATGGACACCTCACTGTGATGAGGATGGCTATGACATTTCAGTCTTCTCCATAGAGCCAATCATGGGAGAGGCAGTTCTAGAAGAATGCGAACCTAGCCCCGATGCATTTGAGGATGCAAGTGACTCTGATCTAGAGTCAATCATTATGGACCCACCATTTGCATCAGAAGAAGAATACTTCCATGAAGTAGAATTTCAATCCTAGAGGCATGGAGAGCTTACAAATGACGTAAGATTAGCCACACATGTGACCCCAAAGGAAGAAGGAAAGAAACTAAAGAAGAGAGAAGTCTCACCAGAAGAGGAAGAATCTTTGTTTGAAGTCCCGGAAAATTTTAAGAAGTATGAGATAGACGATAGGAGAGTCATGATAAGAATGCCTAAACGAGAGGCACAATCAGGAGAGGCCTATGATAACAAAGAAACCACCAAGAAAATAGTAGTGGCCCTAGAAGAAGGAGAGGAGAGATGCACGTACATAGGCCATGACCTAACAGAAGAAGAAGAGCATGCGTTAATAGCCTTGCTAAGAGAATACAGGGATGTATTCGCTTGGAGTTACAAGGATTTGAAGGGTGTTGACCCAGACATATGCTCACACACCATCCCCATGACTTTAGATGCCAAACCCTCTAAGCAAAAGCCCTATACATATAACGATAATTACGCTGCCAAGATTAAAGAGGAGATAGATAGACTGGTTGAAGCTGGATTTATCTATGAAATTGAGCACACTGAGTGGGTATCCCCCATCGTAGTGGTGCCCAAGAAGAATGGCAAGCTGCGTGTATGCATTAACTTGAAGAAGGTCAATGCAGCCACAATTCGAGATAACTATCCGCTTCCCATCACAGAACATCTCTTAGAAAGGGTAGCAGGCAAGGAAGTGTATAGCTTCCTTGATGGATTTTCAGGCTACAATCAAGTAGCCATAGCTCTAGAAGATCAGCATAAGACAGCTTTTGCCACAGAGTGGGGCATATTTGCCTTCGGAGTAATGCCATTTGGGCTTACCAATGCACCAGCCACCTTCCAGAGACTAATGTGCCATGTATTTAAGGAGTTCCTGAGGAAGAATTAAGAAGTCTATGTTGATGATCTTTGTGCTCATTCCAACATTAGACAAACCCATATTCCTGAACTCAGACAAATCTTTGACAAATGTAGAGAATACCAAGTCTGCCTGAACCCAGAAAAGTGCGTTTTTATGGTCAGGCAAGGCAAGATTCTAGGACACATAGTGTCAAAGAATGGCATATCCACTGATGAAGAGAAAGTGAGAGCCATAGCAGAGCTACCTAGGCCAAGGAATGTCAAGGAAGTACAAGCTTTCATGGGACATTGTGGTTACTACCGCCGGTTCATTCACATGTATGCTGTCATTGCAAAGCCCATGTATGGACTTTTGACTAACTTTGAGTGGACTGATGAATGTGAGAACTCCTTCCAGGAGCTTAAACGAAGATTATGTTCAGCACCAATCTTGACCACACCAGATTGGAACAAGCCATTCCATGTTCATGTGGATGCATCCAATTATGCCATTGGATGTGTGCTTGCACAACCTACTGGTGAAGGTAATATGGATCTTCCAATTGCCTACGCTAGTAGACAATTGAATGCAGCTGAACGAAACTACACCACTATGGAGAGAGAAGGCTTAAGCATGGTATATGTAGTTAAGAAATTTAGACACTATTTGCTTGCAAACAAGTTTAAATTTTTTACTGACCACCAAGCATTGTTATATCTCGTGAACAAGCCATGCAATATAGGAAGATTAGTAAGATGGTTTCTCTTGCTAATGGAATATGATTTTGAGGTTGTGGTAAGGAAAGGGAGGACTCATTTGAGAGCAGATCATCTCTCTAGGCTCACATCTGGAGAAGCCCCACAAGGAGTATCAGATGACCTCCCTGACGCTTACTTGTTTAATTTGGAAGTGGTGCCGCAGTGGGCTAAGCCATTAGTGCCAATATTGACGTACGGGCCTAACCACCCAGTAATAGCCACACAAAATAGAGAGGTAGTAAAAGCCCAAAAGTACCACATCATGGCTAGGAGTATGTACAAGCACACATATCAAGGGATCTTGGCTTGTTGTGTAGAAGAGGACGAGTATGCGAAGTGGTTGCAATTAGCACATGTAGGTGCATTAGAGCAACACTACTCAAAACAACGAACCCTACAGACACTAAGGAGACTCGGAGTGCATTGGCCAACTATGGAAGCGGATGTCCAAAGGTTGTGCAAAGAATGCCCAATCTGTCGCACTAAACCACCAGTGGAACATGCCACTCTTTATCAAGTGTCCATAGTGCCGGATTGGAGTGAACCTCTAGTATCCTTCCTGAGGACGAAAACATTCCCTCCAGACATGACTCTGGCTAGGAAAATTCGAGAAGAAGCTCAAGCAGAAGCCCTAGAGCGAATACGGAGAATGAAATTAAGAAGACAAGGTAGAGAGCAACCTGTGCCAGATGCATATTCAGATCCAGGATATCCCGTGGCTATGTGTGAAGTCTCAGGTGTTAGCTCACATAGGATAACTGATCGACGTCCTTTCATAGCCTTAGATATAGGACAAGGAAAGAGTGCAAGGACTGTAAGAGCCTTGATTGACTCAGGTGCAGCCACTAGTGCTGTTAAATTGTCTTACTGTCAAGAGTTGCTATTAACTGTCAATCCTGGGAAGCATATCTCATAGGATTGGGAGGCGTGGAAACCCCTTGCATGGGCGAGGTGGAACTTCCCCTCTATATTCACGATGAGGCAATGACAGTTAAAGTACTAGTGTGTCAAGATGAGGACCTCACTGAACCCCTTGTCTTGGGTCAAGACTGGATCTATAACCAAGCAGTCAACTTAAACCTAAGAAGTGGACTTCTTCAGGTATGGGTGAATCAGACTATAATTACAATTGAGTTAAATAATGGAGCACTCAAGGAACTAGAAAAGACACACACTCCTGGTCCTTCCAGGAGTACACATGAAGATGACCATGCTGTTCTTGTCCAAAACTATGTGTTGCAGAGGAATGATGGTTGCAAAAAAGGAGTCAGGGAGGCAACGGAACTCCCTTCTTTTCAAAAGGCCAGAGGGAGACAGCAATCAAAGGTGGATCAAAGACAGAAGAAGCAGAGTACTACCTATGTCGGAGATCAAAAGTACCTGCGCAGCGAAACATCTCAGCTATTGAAACAAGTGTGGGTGCGGAAAGGCGAACACCCGGTTGCACTCAAGCCAACCACACGGTCAAAGCCTCTTATTAGTAACCAACAACACGACACTAATAAGACGTCTTTCAGAAGTTCTTCTGCTAACGTGAAGTCTATTTGGGTGCCCAAGAAGTCGATGACGGCCAGCTCACAATCAAGACAAATTTGGGTGCCTAAGGCTTGCTTGCGGGCTCAAATGACCCCATACAATTCACATCATACATGACAGGGTTCACTCACTCAAGGAGCCGCCACCCACTCTTGTCTGATACACTCGAACACACTGCCACCTAGAAGCACGCACAGACTCACCCGTAGATGGGTCCCTAAACAGCCCCCTTTTTCAAGTAAATACCCTATCACACTCTCCAGAGCCTCCACAAAGCCAAACTCAAAACCTATCCATTGCATTTGGCAACCTAAAACTTGTAATAAACCCCCGGACCCCAATTGTAAATCCCTGCCCACCTACTAACCACTTCACTCTCACATTACATCATTCCGCTTAGCTCGTAGGTCCACCCAATTTCTAACTACACACACTAGCACCGAGCACTTATTAACCCCTAACCTCTCCCGAACTCTAGGTTAATGTTGTAACAGGGGACACCGTGTCATTTTTGTGTCCATTGCAATGTTAACATTTATTCATATATTCTCACAGAACCAGCTGCGAAGTTTTCAACATGGCTGAGGCAGCAGGAACTAGCTCTCACACAGAAACAAGCCCGCAAGTGATGGACTTAGACAGTTTACCCGTTTTGCCTGAGACAAATGAAAGGCCAGAAGAATTGCAGGCCATCAAAATCATACCTATTGTGGACCCTCCGCGTGGCCACACCATGCCCGTAGGAAAGACTTCCCACTGGTTTACTGAGGTGGCAGGACCCTTGGGTG
Organism: Ceratopteris richardii; assembly: GCA_020310875.1. Taxonomy (NCBI): domain Eukaryota; kingdom Viridiplantae; phylum Streptophyta; class Polypodiopsida; order Polypodiales; family Pteridaceae; genus Ceratopteris; species Ceratopteris richardii. Next base: position 13,393 of record MU260137.1, on the reverse strand, counting down.
AAGGAACGTACCTATGGGAATCAGAGTTGGACTTCAATGGGAAGCAAGGCAGATACCATTTCTTTACAAGAGAATTCGAGAAATTACAAAATGCAGAAGGTCTACGTTCGATATGGGAAAAGGCAGGATTGAATGCATATTTCAGTGCACGGCTCCCAAAGCCCGACTTCATGCGATGCTACTATCTCATCAACACCTTGACTCCAAACCAGAACCCAAAAGGTGCAAGCTCATTTGTGATTCCATCTCTGACAAAGGGGAATGAGCTCAAGAGGTTCAGGCTATCAAACAACTTGGTGAGAGAGGCCCTAGATATGCGCGGAATGCATATTCCTATAGAAAAGGAAACACTAGTACCGGATTACATGAAGAATCGAAGTCTCACCAAACTCAAGGACATGGTGTCCATGACGCCTAATATTGCAATACACCTTCGCATGTGCATGCAACACTTTGCTTTCCCGGCACAAGATAGATTCACCATGCTGCCCAAAAAGATTTGGTTTAGCTTGTATCTTGCAGAGACACAGAGCCTCACCATCAACTTACCCCACTCGATAATTGATCAGATACACCTAGCTCACAAACGATGGCCGCGGAAACAGGTTTTATATGGTTGCTGTGCTCTGACGAGAATCATTTATAGGTGTTGGCTTATGACATTCCTATTCAACGGGCCCTAATGTGGAATCGTGTAGAGCAGTTTAGAGGCAGGACATCCACTGGACCCCCTTCTAAGAAGATGAGAGGCACTGTCCAAGTCCCATGTGCTCAACCACGTGGAGCCACCCTAACACCAGATGTTACCCCTCCACCCCGAAGAGTCCGACCATTCACACTCCGACTTCCAAGACGCAGCACCGATGGTTCCACCTTGATATTCCCTCCTATCCCAACCGATCTTGAATTTCCCAGTGGTGCACCTTTGGAAGAACTCACTAATGAAGATTTCGAACAATTATTACAAGATGTAGAGCTGGAGGTAGAAGAGGCACAACAAGCGGAAAACGTGCAAACGTAGGCCACAACCTCCCAAGCACCTGTCACCCCAGTTGAAGTGGATGAAGAGGATGACGGAGATGAAGAACAAGAGGAAGATGAGGAGGATTATGATCAAGAGCATCAAGAGGAGCAACAAGAAGTGCCAGAACTTGTAGGTGCACCAGCATATACAACTCAACTACAAAGGTTATACGACACAATCAAAGCAGTACAAGAAAGGCATCAACTCTCTCTTGTATCAGGTCAAGCTTTGATGCAAGAAATGCTATCAGATGAGGGGGTGGACCAACATTTCATTGACACCCTCAAATTAGTGTCAGAATCTTTAGGAGTTCCGGAGGCTGTCCACACTGCAGTCCGCCAGTCCATAAGGTATGACAAACGCAGAGTTGACACATTACCACGAGCAGGTAAGACTATCAGGATACCCGTCACAGAACAAGAAGTACCCATTGAAACAACAGCTACTCCCACAACCACCACTGACCGCTCTACCGAAACCTTTGTTCAGACATCACCCATCTCACCCCAGCATCCTCCATCACCACCTTCTCCACCCCCACCACCACCTCTCATCACCTCTGCCTTCACTTATAACCCATCCTCATTCACATCATTCTCATTTCGAGAACCCACCTCACAAGACACCCTCTTCTCCTTCGTCACCAATCCCTTGTACACTTCAACCCTCCTATCCTCCGAACCCATAACTGGCCATCCCATAATCCCAAGTGTGATTGGAAACCCGGCACCCACCGAAGGCACCCTGTGTTTCCCAGCCTATTCCCCACTACGGGTACCTTCATTCCATGACCCTCACTTCCCATCTGGCCCCTACACCTCTTTCAACCTGACCGCACCACCCCAATACGCGTCCTTTGTGGAGCAGTTCATCCGCTCTCCAATGTTTCAGAGGCACATTTCTCCGATGTTTGCAACGACATCAATTTACACGAACACCACACTCACTTCACCTACCATACCCACCTACATGGTAGCCCCTGTACACACCACCTTGTCTGACCCAATGGACATTTCACCAACCACAGCACCTCTCCCCACGATTCCACCATCTTCCCCTCCCTTACCCCCCACCTCACCACTCACATCATTGGCACACACAGCATTCACTACCCCCCTACCCAATCCCACCTCCCTTGCATTTCAAATTTTCCCCCTTGCATCTCATAATGTAAATAGCACGTTCAACACATTACTTCAGTGTGCACATCAACTACAGCAAGAATACCATCAATTGGAAGAACGCACTGCTGCCCTCCAGGCAGAATCTCAACGTCTGCAAGCTAGAGTCACCGCTCTTGAAGCTGATTACCAAACGCTCCTAACCGAGCATACAACATTACAGCAGGCTCACTCCGAATTGGAATCAAAGACATCAACAGTAGATGACCAAGCAGTCAAGGGACTAGAAACAGTGCTTCAAGCGCAAATGATATCTAATGCTACACTCAGACGCAACATTGGGCTATTAAGGAAGCATATGGCAGCAGCACTAGAAGAGAACAAGAGACTTCAACAACAAAACCAAGACAACTTTGAAGCGGCTATGGAAGGAACTGTAGGAGCAACCATTAGCCCTACCAGATATAGAGCAGTCCCATCGGAAGACATTCGCATCTTACTTGAGGAGCATGCAAATTTCTTGGAGTCATATGAAAAGTTAGAGACCGAATGTGCAGATCTAAAGAAGCAGATAGCCAGTGTCCCCACAGCTCAACAGGAGCCGGTAATCTTGCAACACTCTACAGAAGAAGTAGAGACCCTCCGGAAACAGGTAGCAGAACTCCAAGCACGCCTCTTACCATATGAAAGACCACCTTCGCCCATTGAAGAACCAGAACCTGAAACAGTAGTGGAAATCCCCGTCGATGACAGCTATGAAGAGCCATACGAGCCTATCCCGACACCCGGTGGTCGAACTACAGAGGAAGGACAAGACACTTTAGAAATTCAAGTTCCAGATTGGGTCAAAAGGGTCGAGAAAGTGGGTAAGACACATGATGATCGTGTGGCCGTGCAAATGCAATCTCTCACAAATCTGGAAGAAACTGTCCTTCGGTCTTCCTACTTTCAAAACTTATCCCATCAACGGTTAATCACAACATCAGAGTCGCAATACATGCCTTATTTTGTCTTACTACATGATTATAATGCAAAAGTCAAAAGACATACAGGGAAGGAGCCCACATTCGCCACTCAATTTGAGATAGGGGATTTACTGACAGATGCACGTGCTGGCTCGATCTTCCAACCTAATTGGCGTGCACGTCTACTAACCGATTACCCAGAGATGATGAGTACCTGGGCAACCATGCCACTATATATCAAGTATAATCCATGCTATTGCCCAGTGGTACGTCGCAGATCCTG
>MU260137.1:0-5000 GCA_020310875.1 Ceratopteris richardii | reverse complement strand
CTTGTCTAACCATACTACAGATGAATGCTACAAAAACTACAAGAACCAAAGAGGAAGAGGTCACCAAAGAGGAGGATACTCTCAAGGCAGAGGGAGATTCAATCAATCTCAAGGCTACCATGGCTACAACAATAATTACAACAATAGCTACAATCACAATGGCAATTATCAAGGTGGATACAGGAACAGAAAGGATTACAACAATTATGCAGAGGATCAAGATGATTCCTTGTTGATTATGAACATGACATCTAAATCAGGTATCAATGATGATCATTTGTTCTGTATTGATTCAGGTTGCTCTAACCATGTAGCTGGAAATGTTGCCTTACTCTCTGATTTGGAAGAACCCAAAGGCAAGCACCAAGTGCAGACAGGTGATGACACTAAACATTCAGTTGTTAAAGTAGGCAATGTCAAAACAAGTGATGGTAATCAGAATTTACTAAGCAGAGTGTTGTATGTTCCAACAATCACCAAGAATCTGATGAGTGTAGGTCAGATTGTTGAAAAAGGTCTACAGGTCAGGTTCACTCAACATGGTGCATATGTGGAAGATCCAAGACATGGATTCAGAAGGATAGCCAAGGGAGAGAAATCAGGTAGATTGTTTACCTTTGAACTTGAAGACACTAAGAATATTGCCTTGTACAACTATAAGGACCAAACCCTATCAGAATTGGAGATGTGGCACAAGAGATTAGGTCACATTGGAGAGAGGACCATAAAACAAATGAGCAGGGATCAATGTGTGCTTGGGATACCTAATGTATCCAAGCAACACATGATATACAAGTGTGGGGCTTGTCAATTTGGTAAGTCACACAGATTACCCTATACCAAGAAAGGTTTTATGCATGAAGATTATTTGGAATTGGTGCATACAGATGTTTGGGGACCAAGCAAGGAGCCATCCATATCTGGATCAAGGTACTATGTGTCCTTTATTGATGACTATAGCAGATGGACTGTCTTGTACTTCATGAAACATAAAGATGAAGTATTTAATTGTTTCAAAAGGTATCTTGCATTAGTTGAGAATCAAACAGGTAAACATTTGAAGAGGCTAAGGTCAGATGGTGGTGGAGAATACTTCTCCAATGACTTTGAAGATTTCTTGCAGGAAAGAGGCATCAAGAGGGAGATTACTACAAGGTACTCACCTGAACAAAATGGGGTAGCTGAAAGGAGGAATAGACTCATTGTAGAGACAGCTAGGTCTATGCTTAATGAGAAAAAACTACCAAATTATCTTTGGGCAGAGAGTGTATCTACTGCCACATACTTAATCAACAGGTTGCCATCAAAGACACTTGATGGAATGACACCCTATGAGGCTTGGCATGGTAAGAGACCATCTCTGGATCATTGCAAAATCTTTGGGTGTGTTGCATATGTGCATATTCCCTCACAGGTAAGGGGAAAGCTAGACCCTAAGGCTGAAAAGTGTATCTTCATTGGTTATGATTTGAATCAGAAGGGATACAGGTTCTATAACCCCTCAAACAAAGGCTTCAAGGTAAGCAGAGATGTTATATTTGATGAAAATGATTCATGGTATGAAAATGAGTGCAGGAAAGTTAGCCTACCTTATGATATGGAAGAAGACTTTCCAAAGCTTACCAGACAAGAACCAACTCAGAAAGAGGACACAAGCTCAGATGATGAAGACACCATCAACATTGAAGAATTCAAGGCTTGGAAATCCAAAGGGAAGATGAAGATGAAGCAACTAGAAGACAATCCAGAATCCTCAACTCAAGCTATGAGGAGATCTCAAAGAGAAAAGAAGAAACCTATTAGGTATGGGTATGATACTTCACTTGTAACCAAGCACTCTGTATATCTTGCAAAGGATATCTTGAATGAAGAACCAGGTACATTTGAAGAAGCAATTACTAAACCAGAATGGAAGGAAGCAATGGATGAAGAAATGGAGGCTCTCAAGGAGAGTGATACTTGGGACTTGGTACCCAAGAAGGACTCCATGAAGGTGATAGGATCCAGATGGATCTACAAACTCAAGAGGAACTCAGATGGTACAATAAACACGTATAAAGCTAGGTTGGTAGCCAAGGGTTTTGCACAAACCCAAGGCATTGATTATGAGGAGACATTTTCTCCTGTGGCCAAGATGCCAACTATCAGAATTATGGTGAGTGTAGCTGCATCCAAGAATTGGAACATGTACCAATTGGATGTGAAGAATGCATTCTTGAATGGATGGATATCTGAAGAGGTCTACATGTCACAACCACCTGGCTATGAGGATCCCAATAAGGTAAATCATGTTTGTAAATTGAAGAAGGCTCTGTATGGATTGAAGCAGGCACCTAGAGCATGGAATTACAGGTTGACAACCTATCTCCTAGATCAAGGATTTGTGATGAGTAAAGCAGATACTTCATTGTTTATAAAGAAAAACAATTCAGAGGTAATGTACTTGTGTGTCTATGTTGATGACATCATTATTACAGGAAATGATGTTCAGGGGATTAGACACATCAAAGGACAAATGATGAAGGAATTCAAGATCAATGATCTTGGATTATTGAAGTACTTTCTAGGACTTGAATTGGTCTACACAAATTCAGGTATCTTTATTACTCAGAAGAAGTACATTCAGGACATGGTCAAGAAGTTTAATTTGCAGGAAGCTAAAGTCTCAAACATTCCTATGGAGGTCAACCACAAACTCAGTGCACATGAAGGAGAAGAACTCAAGGATATTACAGGTTACCAAAGTTTGGTAGGTAGTCTTAATTATGCTACCTTAACCAGGATTGATATATCATATGGTGTTAGTGTACTTAGCCAATTTATGCATAAACCAAGAGTACCACATTTGGAGGCAGCCAAGAAGATAGTAAAGTACCTAAAGGGAACACAAAATCATGGTTTGTACTTTCCATATTCATCAGACATTGACATTAAGGTATACTCAGATGCAGATTGGGCAGGTTGCAAGGATGAGAGGAGGAGTACATCTGGTTACATATGCTTTGCAGGTGATAAACCAATTTCTTGGTCATCCAAGAAACAACCCACAGTAGCTCTATCATCTACTGAGGCAGAGTACAGAGGGCTAGCCAATGCCACTCAAGAAGCAATATGGTTGAAGCTATTATATTCAGAATTGGGCCTATACACAAGGCCACCAATCATATTTGGTGATAATACAAGTTCACTTCACTTAGCAGCTAATCCAGTTTATCATGCTAGGACAAAACACATAGAGGTTCATTACCACTATGTGAGGGAGAAATTACTTAGCAAGGAAATCCAATTATCATATGTGTCTACTAACATACAATGTGCAGATTTGCTTACTAAAGCTTTGGATGGGAGCAAACTATGCAGGTTTAAATCCATGATTGGATTACAGGATATCATTGAAGACTAAAGATGAAGACTCAAGCAAGTGTTTGGCTTGAGGGGGAGCTGTTGGTGAAAACAAGCCTTCACACTTGGCTTTGATTTGTGCCTTGAAGACTCAATATAAAGCTTTGACAATTGGAACTTTGGAAGGCTAAAAGTTTGAACCCTTGAATGGTATATTTGAACCATAGGAACCAATGCTTAATTGGTTATTACTTTTTATCCAATGTAAAAGTCTATATGACTTCATCAATCATGTAATCACACCTACTAGACTAGAGTCGTGGAAAAAGTAGATGACTTAGTTGAGGGAATATCTCCCTAAGTCTAGAGGAGAGATTCAAGGGAGCTTTAATTTGAATTCAAATTCAAATTCTTTCAAAACTCTTATAAAAAGGCTATGTAAAAAGTCGCGAGTATGTTGCTCACTTCCTGAGGCAATTCCAAGCAAATCATTGAGTGTGTGTGAGCTACATTATAGCCTACACCTCTGAGTACCATTGAGCATCACATTACATGCCAATGGGAATGTACAATCATTATAGTTAATCAATATACATACATTCATAGTCTCTGTTTTCTCTGAGTGACCATCTTCAAGTCTGTCAACTTCAACAGGACATATCTCAAAATCTACTGAACAAAATTGGATGATTCAAAGCTCATTGGAACCAGCTCAAAGTACTCTACAACACTACAAAGTTTCAAGTCATTCCATTCAGCCAATTGGGAGAAATCACGATCGAAGCAGTCTCTGGTATTTTTCTGTGTAGATCCTAAAAAGTCAGGGGTGTCTCTGATTTTACTAAAGATCATTCTCAGTGTATAGTTCATCAATTGGAGTGATTTAACTTGCTAATGGTAGCTTGTTAAGTTAATTTAATACTCCCAGAAGGAATTAATCCAATTGTAAGTGTGCTGGTCATACTGAGCTTAAGACTGAGCAGGTATCATTACAGGAATAGAAAGTTTTGGACTTGTGAAGATTCAAAAATCATCTGTTTTTGATTTGGTCATTACACAATTATTTTGTAAAGCACATATATAGTTTCTTGGTGTCATTTGGAAGCTCAAGGAGTCTCCTAAGCATACCTAAAGAGAAAGGAAGGCAGGTGTGAAGCAGGTCTAGCAGCACCAACTTGATCTCCTGAGTGCATCCAGCCATCACATCCAACAGATAGATATCTAGATATATAGATCTATAGGTAGATAGATATATTGATAGATAGATACATAGATCGCTAAATAGATAGATAGATAGATAGATAGATAGATAGATAGATAGATAGATAGATAGATAGATAGATAGATAGATAGATAGATAGCTAGATAGATAGATAGATAGCTAGATAGATAGATAGATAGATAGATAAATAATAGATAGATAGATAGATAGATAGATAGATAGATAGATAGATAGATAGATAGATAGATAGATAGATAGATAGATAGATAGATAGATAGATAGATAGATAGATAGATAGATAGATAGATAGATAGATAAATAGATAGATAGATAGAAGATAGATAGATAGATAGGTAGATAGATAGATAGATAGATAGATAGATAGATAGATAGATAGATAGATAGATATATAGTTAGATAGATAGATAGATAGATA
>MU260136.1:377500-387500 GCA_020310875.1 Ceratopteris richardii | reverse complement strand
ACTTAAGAGAAGATAATTGCAAGTAATGAGAGAGAGAATATATTCTAGGAAATTCTTTTATATGAAATACTTTATATTGGGAGATCATCATAAAGATTATACAGAATCTTATAATTGTGATAGACTTGATATCACGGATAAGAGCTAGAATCTACGGAATAACTTTAGACTACAATTATTATATGTGAAATATGATTGGGACTTTTTTTCAGGCTATACACATCCATTAAAGAATATGATATTATTTTCTAATTGGTAGTAAATACATCATCTCACAATAACTAAAATAGAAATTCACTTTTATTTTCTTATATTCATGAACATATTATTTGAATGTAGCTTTTGGTAGCAACTTTACGTTTTTCATTGAAGTAAGAAAGTCGGGAAGAGGTGAGGCTAACTAGATTTTGTAATACAAATACCCATAATTACCTTCACAAGGTAATATTTAAGAACTTAGTGTACATTTCACAAAGTAAGTCGTGAATGCCTAGTAACAGTACATTTTCCTTACAGTACGACGCACTTAAATGATTCATTGAAGGTATTTTCATCTCACAAGATCTGTATATGCATGCTTAGAAAATCATGCATACTATTATGCAAAGCTAATTATGAACAAAATGTTTGATGTTGTGAAAAGTTATTACTTAACGAATCTTGAAGTCTCCTTTTCAAGATGATGCTAAACACACTTAAAGGTAAATTTTTAAGTTTCTCCAATACAAGTGTATCCTAAGAGAGTAAAATTGAAATGTACACCTTAGCAAAAAAGGAGGTAAGCATCTAAAAATGAACTCAACCTTTCATGATAGTTTGATATAGAATTCTCATTTGTTTCGATCCAAGAGAATGATGGAAATACAAGAATAGGATTTGAAATTCAGATCAAAATAGAGCGTTTGTATGCATTGATTTTATTTCGCACCAACAAAAACGGTGAAAGGTGCTAAACTTTGAAAAAACCACAAAGATCACGAAACTTTTAGAATACATGCCCCATGAAAGAGTCTTACTACTGCGTTGATTTATGGTTTCATCTTACATTCAAGATATTTGCAAATGTGCATAAAAGCTTAGAAAGCTACATGAAGGATCTCCAAGAGCTCCCAAGGGACTTGAAGCTATTAGGAGAGAATTCATAATTAAAATAGGTAAGTTCTCATTAATTCATGCTTAGACAAAAATATGAACTTCCTCATAGCTCGAACCTTTTTCTAAGTAAAACCGTGAACCAGCTCACTTTTACCAATATATCAAAAGATAAATTTCGCCTTTTTAAATTCTAAAGCTCCAAGCATTTTACCTCAAGCTCCAAGCATTTTACCTCAATTGGTCCAAGACCTTTCCCAATTAGAATTTGATTATTTGCCTACATATCTATAGCTCGCACATGGAGATAACTTTGAAATATTTCAAGTACATCTTCTTGACATGGAAAAATGACTTTTGAACAGAGGATCTTGCTATACAATTGACCATCTTAATTAACGATTGCACACTTACCATCCCAATTCATCGATTTCACTTTCCTTGGACTTCATGTATTGTTGAAGCTGCCCTTATTCGCTCATCTTGGGGCTAATGTTTCTATAGGCCAATGTTGGCAAATGTAGGCCAATGTTTCTTCAGTAATTCATGTAACTTGTTTGTTGGGCATCTCTTGTTGGGAGGCTATGGAGGCATGATAAGGAACTTGGGTGAACCTTAGCCCTACAAGACTATGGCAAGAAATGCCTTTTCATACTTACCATACTTTAGCCCATTTTCTCTTTGAGGGGCACCCCTTCGCCCATATGAACATCTTTCATGGAGCTCCAATTTATATGCAATAAGAACTCACTTGGGTTTGTGTTTAGACACCAAAACGTGGAGTATGATCGCCTTCTTTTAGGAAGACAATGAATTAATTAATTGAAAAACATGGGCAATGCCTTTTTTTTAGAAGGCACCAGCAAGAAAAAGGTGACTACTTAAAAAAAAAAAACAAGAAATGCAACGAATAGGTGACGCCTTGTTTCTAGAAAGCACGAGCAAGAAAAGGGCAACTACTTATTTCCATCCTGACCATATTCGAGATTGGGACACCAGCCAATTTTGGGTGATTATCATACCTTTTTCACTCCCCAAGGCGAACCCCTATTTAGTGCATTGCAAGAATATGAGCGACCACCAAATTTAAGGACACTACATTTTTCTCGCAAGGCAAGAAGAGGAGGATGAGCAAGATCTAGAGTTGGATCTCACTGGGACAAGAAATGTTATGCTTGGCTACTTGAGAATCGAGAACTCGTAGTGAACCCACATAGAAAGTCTCGCATCTTATTGATTACAAGTTCTCCTCCAAAACCTTTCGACAACTCTGAAAGGGAGCATGACCTTTTAAATCCATAAAGAGCAAAACAGATTATTGTTTTATAGATGGAGTCAATATTTCTTACAATTGGGCACACTTGGATACAGAAATGGTTGGATATTGGTCTAAGCTTCCTCTGATCTACAAGCTCATACTTACACACCTAGAGATGGAGTGGATATGGTGGGTGGATAATGATGCAATGTCCACAGGCATGGTGTTTAAGCTTCCACTTGAGAAATACAAGGATCATCACTTCATTCTACATGGCTGGAAGAAAGAAGTCTACAAAAACTAGACATGGGTTGGGCTCAATAGAGGTAGTTTGCTCATATGGAATTATTAGTGGTCATTGGAACTACTTGATGCATGGTCTCAAATGGGCTTGAAAGGCAATGAAAGGGTGACTACCTCATCTTTCCATCAAGGGAAATGGCTCGCCCTCCTCGCCACAAGGGTGACCACTTAATTTTGCAACACTCCACATCTTATTGGGCGACTATGAAATATGACTATACCCAAGAGATTGGGCATCTACCACTTAATGGGATGACTACCTTTTGTTGCCAACTCCAAGCATGGGTTCAAGGGCCTTTACCATAGTCTAGGTGTCTACCAATTTAAGCATGAAGGCATGACTTATTTAGGTGAACCCTAATTGACCTCCTCTATCACATGGGTGACTACTCTTTTTCCCTACTTATCATCTAGGAAACAACCTCCAATGGCGACTATCACATAAAAACTGAGTTGGCTTCACCATTAAGGTGGCTTCTTTTTCATGTATAAAGTAATGCAGGGATACTAACCTAAGGCTTTGGTGGTGTTAGAAGGTATGATTGTGTGCCTTAACGTGGTTGGCTACTAGAGCCATAATTAGCCCACTCCTACACCACTTTAGCGTGAGCAATAGTTAAGGCTGGGATTTGGCAAGACACTCCTCTAGACTTGAAGTCTATATAAACAAATGTTTAGCTCTCCTTTGGGCTATCTTCATCTTAATCTTGAATATCGCATTGCTGCTCTATTGGAGCTATCTCTAGGCACTCTTTGCATTCTATTGCAACTTGCCCACTATGTGTTAGCCACGTATGGTGACTATACATGGTATTTGATTCTCAATTGAGCTAGTAGTTAGCAAGATATATGGATTGAGTAGCCTTGGCTAGTACCTCTTATCTAGTCTGTTGCATTTCTCTTGTAGTGATTACTCATTATTTTAGATCCTTTTGCTTCTTTGTGTAGTCAATTTTAATCCTTCAACGGGCTATTGGCCCAGTGTAATGCTCCTTCCAATTAATTTTGGCCAACTATAATCATTTGGATTCTTAAAAAATTGGAGTTTTCTATTATATATGTACTTGCCATGTTTTTCTTTCTCTATCTATACTATCAAGTAGTGTACCTACACACATTCATGTAACATGGTATATTTCCCAAATGAAGAACTGTGGTCACTAAGGTTTCCTCTTACATTTGGCAAACTCTATGAAACTTCTACTAAAGTTTGATAGCACAGTTGCTCCTCTATAGTTTGGCACTCATGGTGGGACACTTGCATGTTCTGTGTGGGGTACTTAGTAGAGGAAACAATTATAGGATTTTGATTGAAGATAAGGAGACTTGTTACAAGTGTTATCAGAGTAGAGTTGGATTCTGGGACAAGATGCAGGCTTTGAAGAAAAAAGATAGAAGAACAAGAGGAGCTTATCCATAGACTGCATGTAGAATTACATAAAAAGAGATCCAACAAGCAAAAAGAGGGTATTGCAAATGCATTCATGGACCTCAATGATGAAAGTGGTAACGGTATGGGCACATTGAATGCAGGTAGAGCTAGACGAGAACATGAACCTGAAGATGGTGGGAAGAAAACTAGAGAGGATCTTGAAGCATGGATCAAGGAACTCAAATATTTCTTTGATCTATGCATGTTTACTGAGGAATCAAAAGCAAAGGTGGCAATTCTACATCTATGAGGAGTCACCAAACTGTGGTGGGAATCATACATGCAGACAAGAACACGTGAAGGTCTGATCCTCCCAAAACAGTTTCAAGAGCAAGTATAGAATTATTATTCTTCTCCACATTATCAGATGGAAAAGAAAATGGAATTCTACTCCTTCAAGCAATATGAGGATGATAGACATAACTTGTCTGTTGAAGAATATAAGGAGAAATTTTTGCATTTCCATAAGTATGCACTCAAAGTTTCTAGAAATGCCCTAAAGAGAAATTTTATTGAGGTTTTGCAAGAAGAGCTTTGCTATCAAGTGAAGGGGTGTCCTGATGTGTATATTTTCTTGATGCGGTTGCAAAAGTAGAAAACTTTAAGAAGACGGAGAAGTTTACTATGAAAAAGGCATCCAAATCACGGTTTATCTCAACAAGACATTGACCCCCAAGACCTATTTCAACAAATCAGAATGGACAGAAATCGACTAACTCTATTATAGGTCAAGCAGGAAAGACTAAGCTGAAGCAGATGGATACACCTAAGAAGCAAGCACCTGTGCACTGGCAACGTGATTCTGATTGGGACTTTTCTTTTGATGTGGAGAATAGGGATGTTGCACTTTTGAATGTCCAAACAAGGCCATCAACCATTCTATATAGGCAAAGATAGCTCATCTACAAGAGAAAAACATAACAACTGAGGAAGTAGATGATCAAGCTAAGTGTCCTAACCCTAGACTTCAATTCATGAAAATTTCTTTTCATTCAAGGGCATCAGTGATTATAGTTATGGGGGACATATTCTCACATAAGTTTAGTGTCTTGATTGATTCGGGTAGTACAAATTGTTTCCTCTCACTTAATTTGGTAGAGGCTTTAGGATTGCATATTGAGATGCAGACCAAAAGACTTGTACAGATGGCTAATGGTAGGATACATTATACTTGAGGCCTTGTAAAGAATGTTAATTTTATGTTAGGTGAACATAAGTTTTTAGGTACCTTCCATGTAATTGAAATGAGAGAATGTGATGTAGTCATTGGAATGAACTAGTTAGTTCATAATTGTGTCATGATTGATTGTGCAAGTGGAATCCTTAGTTTGAAAATAGAGGGGAAGGAACATCTTCTAGTAGGCAAGTGTAATTCAGGTTGATAAGATCTAGTGTTTCACCTTGAGGAGCACATGTTCTGGTTCACAAAAAGAAAGATGACTCATACAGACTTTGTATCAACTATAGGGGATTGAACAAGAAAAATATTAAGAACAAGTATCCACTTCCACATATAGATGAATTGCTAAGTCAATTGAGTGGTGCCACAATATTCACTAAAATTGACTTAAGATCGGCATATCATCAAATTAGAGTAGAGTCTAAGGACATACCCAAAACCGCTTTTAGAAGACGATATGGTCATTATGAGTTCATAGTTTTGACTTTTGGATTGAAAAATGCTCCTGCAACATCTATGTGTTTGATGAATAATGTGTTTCATGAATATCTTAATGAATTTATATTAGTCTTTTCGGTTGTTCATGCACTTAAACATTGGAAACACTTATTTCTTTGAGTAAAGTTTGAATTAAGAACACATCATCAGAGCCTAAAATATATATTTACTCAACCTTTACTTAAAAATGGACAAAAACAATGGATCGAATTGCTAAGTGAATATGATTTGATATTAAATACTTAGTAGGAAAAGAAAACAAAGTTGTTGATGCTTTGAGTTGTAAACCTTTATGCAATTCAATTTCTATTCTATCCTCTAATTTGGATATTGAAAAAGAATGAAAAGAAGATTTATTTCATGCAAAAATCTAGAAAGTTTTGAAAGAAAATCTAGGTTCTATCTTTCAGGGAAGATTTCATTTGAAAAAGAATGATTTGTATTGTATTTCTCATTTATGTATTCCTTTGGAATTTGTTTTGATAGAAAAGATTCTGCATGACTATCATGATGCACCTTTCTCTGCACACCCTGGTTTTTCTAGGACTTACGCAAAAGTGAAAGCTTGATATTTCTAGCCATGTATGAAATATGATATTAGGAGGTATGTGAAAGAATATTTGAAATGTGAATAGGTTAAGGCTGAATTTAAATGGAGTCCTGGTATGTTACAACTATTAGATGTGCCTGATCAAAAACACGAATCCATCTCTATGGATTTCATAACAAAGTTTGTTATGACCAAAAGTGGGCATGATACCATCTTTGTTGTCGTGGACTATCTTACAAAGATGGCATATTTTCTTCCCATGTGGAAAACTGATATACCTTTGCATGTTGCTAAACTTTTTATAAAAGAATTTTTTACGTTAGATGGTATACCAAAAAATATAATTCAAATAGGGATGCAAGGTTTACATATAATTTTTGGAAAGAAAAATTTTAATCCATAGGAACATAATTATGCATGATTACTACATTTCATCCTCAAACTGATGGTGAGACCGAGAGGGTTAATAGGGTGCTTGAGGATATGTTATGCATGTATGTGAATGATAACCAAAACAATTGGAATGAGTATTTGCCTTTGGTTGATTATGCATATAATAGTGCATGGCATTCATCTATTAAGATCACACCTTTTGAAGCAATGTATGGCTATAATTGTTTGCTACCTCATTCACTTTTTAATTTATAAAATCAGGTTGAAGTATCCAAACAGACGCTTGAAAACATGGAGTTGTAGTTGAATAAGGTAAGGAAAGACATGGAAGATGCACAGAAATGTCCGAAATTATATCATGATCTCAAAAAGA
Source organism: Ceratopteris richardii (assembly GCA_020310875.1). Classification (NCBI taxonomy): domain Eukaryota; kingdom Viridiplantae; phylum Streptophyta; class Polypodiopsida; order Polypodiales; family Pteridaceae; genus Ceratopteris; species Ceratopteris richardii. Next base: position 380,421 of record MU260136.1, on the reverse strand, counting down.
GACCCTTGGAATTTAGAGCAAATGATCGAATTTTTTTGAAAGTGAATCCTTCTAAATCAAATCTGGTTTCAGGCAAAGATTGTCGATCGTCTCCATGTTATGCTGGTCCTTTTAAAATCTTAAAGAAAGTTGGTTCTATTGCATATTTACTTGACCTGCCGAACACTTTGAAAATTCATCTAGTTTTTCATGTTGGATTACTTAAAAAGTATGTTCTTAATGTTGATCACGTGTTGCAGGACACATCTAAGTTGAAGGAAGATGCCACTTTTGAGCTTGAACCAGAAGTTGTAATGGATAGGAGAATAAGACATCTTAGGAATCGTGAAATAGTGGAAATTTTAGTTAAGTGGTTTGCATATCCTATTGAAGATTCAACTTGGGTTAGCTTAGATGAGTTTATGGAACATTATCCTTCTTTCCAAATCTGAGGACAGAGTTCTTAAAAGAGGGGGAGAAGTGTGTAGGTAATATTGAAATTTTATGTTTAGGATTCATGTTTGCAAAATTCTGTAGCAATAAGTTTTTACATTCTCTCTCTAGAAACTTATCGCATGAAATTTGTGTGTTAAATTTGAGAATGAAGATGGAATCGGAAAATCTGTTGTATGAGAGAAAGGTAGAGTACTCTTAGTAGAAAAAATTTAACTTATTGAATTTGTTGTATTTCCTATGTTTTATGTCTCATTTGGTCGCATGAAGATAGGTTAATGAAGAGATTTTTCACGTTTTTCATCAATTCTTGATTTTGTAGGGCCCAAAAGTGATATCCTCAAGTGGATTTAGACCTAAGGTATCTCTAACACTATTGTATAGATTGAAGTGCTGAATATTTTTGCATCTCACAAGCTTAAGGTAATTCCTCACCGTTTTGAGCTATAGGGCTTGGAAAAGTGTCATTTTCCAACACTTCAAAATAAAAGAGAAGCCTTGATTCATCTTATTCATGTTTGCAGATTTAGAAAACGCACATGGGTATATGGGTTATTTCGGGTGATTGACATGTGTGAGTGTGTTGCAGGGATCACCTCTATTTTTGCAGGTACAATTCTTGAGGTGGACATGAAAAGTAGATGCATGGGTGGTCTGGAAGTCTTGCATGAGACATGCAAAAAGACGCTACCTTGAAGCATGCAGATTTTAAGAGTGCATGTCTAGGAAGGCGTGATTGGTCATGCACTAATGAAAGCGGAGATCCAAAACGATGAAGACTGAGCGATAGTGAAGGAGGATGGTCATACATTGATCACAATCGTTTTTGGCTTCTAAGATTGTGATTGGGATTGAGATTGGGATTGAGATTGGGATTGAAATTGTGATTGTGATTGGGATTGGGATTGAGATCAACATGGGGGTGGTCGGGTGGGTGAGGCTTCACGTTCAAGCTATTTGATAGATTTTGTAACGCAGATCAGAATTGCTTGTAAATCTACAAAGATAATAAAGTTCTCTCTTCTTGTTCTACGTATACTCTATTTTTCTTCTTTATATCTTGTTGTGCTGAAGTCTATTATTCGTTGTGGGATTGTGAATGAAGATTAGGAGAGTTGTTATAATTTATGTGTGTTATATGTATGCATGTATTAGTATGCACATGTGTGTGTTTCATGTGTATGTTTGTGTGTGCATGTGTGTGATATATGTCTATGCATATGGATGTGAGTGTGATAAATGCATACATACACACACACATATATATATATATATATATATATATATATATATATATATATATATATATATATATATATATATATATATATATATATATATATATATATATATATATATATATATATATATGTATATATATATATATGTATATGTGTGTGTGTGTATATTCATGTGTATATGTATGCATGTGCATGTGTGTCTGTGTATTCATGTGTGTATGTATACATGTGTGTATGTATGCATTTATGTGTCACATATACATTTGTGTTTACAACTGTGAATGCATGTATATGTAAGCACGTGTGTGTGATGTGTATGTATCTGACTATGTATTTTATATATATGTACGTGTATCTACCTGATGTGTATGTATCTATATATGTATTATGGTCCTCATTGATTGAGTAGTTATGTATAGCGAGGCATAAGGTTGGGAGGATATCCATCTTTTTAGCAAGTGGTGGAGTCTTTTCTCAAATAAATGCACAATGAAATCTACATCAAAGCATACTACATTTGTATATATATATAAGGCCTATTCAAGAAATTTGGGAATTATTCAAGTCCCATTTGCATTACTTACTATGTTAACTTTTTAAGTTTGAGACCAACCTTGATACCCCATTTACTATAAAATTATCCTTAATAATAAATTGTCAATTTAATATACTCCAATCAAGAGAAAATAACATGTTCTAGTATGTGAATGAGTCAAAAAGTAAAACATTGGGACACAAAGAATTGTCTCAAAATCCTGTGTAATTCCCATTTTTCCTGAATAGGCCTTATATATGTTTGCATACACTTTTCTTGTATATTTATATAGCAAAAGTTCTATTAAATTTACTCTTATTTTCATATTTTACTATTATATTGTCCTCATTGATAGGAGAACTCAATGATTTCTGATCAATGTAGGTGATGCGTCTACACTTGAACACAAGGTTATTGAAATCAACATATACAATGATAAGAAGAGTAGTAGATGTAATGTTTCTTCATTGCATGATATTCACCCTTTTGTGAATAATATTCTTGAGCCGAGATATAAACACACACACACACACATATAGATACATACACACACACACACACACACACACACATATATATATATATATATATATATATATATATATAAGTATGTGTAAATCACTACAACATATGAGTCTCATATCAATGCTATCCATACTAATAGTCATACCATGTCATCAATATGACCATTGGAAATGTTTGAAAAAACCTTG
>MU260136.1:287500-372500 GCA_020310875.1 Ceratopteris richardii | reverse complement strand
ATATATACTAATTTTAATCTTAAAATACTAATTTTGTATATATTTATACATAGTACATTTGATTATATATACTATTTGTTTCCTAGTTTATATATATATATATATATATATATATATATATATATATATATATATATATATATATATATATATAGAGAGAGAGAGAGAGAGAGAGAGAGAGAGAGAGAGTTATATGTATTAATATTAAACCAGAAACCTTATTTTTTATATATTTAATTATATATATTTATTCTAATTCCAAAACCCTAGCTTTTCTCATATTTAATTATGTATACTAATATTTATCATAAAACCCTAGTTCTTTATATATTTAATTATATATACATATTTTAATTTTAAAACCCTAATTTTGTATATATTCTATTATACATAGTATATTTGATTATATATAATACATATTTTACTAAATTTTATATATCTTTGAATATATATATTCATATTAAACCTAAAACCCTTTTTTTATAAATATAATTATATATATTTATTTTAGTTCCAAAATCATAGGTTTTTTCATATTTAATTATGTATACTAATATTAATCATAGAGCCCTACTTCTTTGTATTTCTATTTATATATACTAATTTTAATCTTAAAACCTTAATTTCTTATATATTTAATTATACATAGTACATTTGTTCATATATACTAATTGTTTTCCTAATTTTTATATATATTTGATTATATATATTAATATTGAACATAAAACCCTATTTTTTATATATTTAATTATATATATTTATTTCATTCAAAAACATTAGCTCTTTTCATATTCAATTTTGGATACTAATAATTATCATAGAACCCTAGTTCTTTATATATCTAATTATATAGTCTTATTTTAATCCTAAACCCCTACTTTCTTATATATTTAATTATACATAGTACATTTGATTATTTACACTAATTGTTTTCCTAATGTTTATATATATTTGATTATATATATCAATATTAAACCTAAGACCCTATTTTTTATATAATTATTTATATATTGTTGTTTTAATTCTAAAACCCTAGCTCTTTTCATATTTAGTTATGTGTACTAATATTTATCATAGAACCCTAGCTCTTTATATCTAATCATATATACTATATTTAATCCTAAAACCCTTATTTCATATATATTTAATTATACATAGTACATTTGATTATATATACTAACTTGTTTCCTAATTCATATATATATTTGATAATATATATTAATATTAAACCTAAAACCCTACTTTTATATATCTAATTATATATATTTATGTTAATTTGCAAACCCTAGTTTGTTTCATATTTAAATATGTATACTAATGTTTATCATAGAACCCTAGTCCTTTATCTATCTAATTATATATACTAATTTGAATCTTAAAATTCTAATTTCTTATATATTTAATTATACATAGTACATTTTATTATATATACTAGTTTTGTTTCCCAAGTTATATATATATATATATATATATATATATATATATATATATATATATATATATATATATATATATATATATATATATATATATATATATATATATATATATATATATATATATATATATATATATATATATGTATATATATATATATATATATATATATATATATATGTTAATATTAAACCTAAAGCCCAATTCTTTATATATTCAATTATATATATTTGTTTTATTTCAAAAACCCTAGCTCTTTTCATATATAATTGTGTATAATAATATTCATCATAGAACCGTAGTTCTTTACATATCTAATTATATATACTAATTGTTTCCTAATTTATATATATATTTGATTATATATATTAATATTAAACCTAAAACCCTATTTTGTTGGTGCAATTCAAGCCTTCACATTTGGCTTGGAACCCTTGAAGGATATCACTATGTGAAGCAAGAACCATAGGAACTTATTCTTATGACTTATTACCATTTTATCTCTTGTAAAAGTCTAAATGACTTGGCATGTAAATGATCATACCTACTTGATTAGATTCGTGGAAAAATGGATGGTGTAATTGGAGAGAATATCTCCTTACTTTTAGATGAGTGATTTTAGGGAGCCTTAGTTTGAATTTGAAAATTCAAAATTAACCTCCAACCCATATAAAAGTGAAAAGAAAACTCGCGGGCAGTAGTAAGTACATCCGAGCTTCATTTTTGCTAGTATTGAGTGTGTAAGAGAGCTACACCATAGCCTACACATCTCTACCTCATTAGGCAAAGCTTGGCATGCCAATGAGTTTGTAAACTAATGTTAATCAATACATATACTTACATTGATCAACTCTGTGTTCTCTGAGTTTTCTACCTCCAAGTCTGTCAACTTCAACAGGTCATATCTCAGGATCTACTTATCCAAATCAAATGATTCAAAGCACATTGGATTCAGCTCAAAGTCTTCTACACGCCTACAATTGAAGGCAATTGGTTCAGCCCCTTTCGAGAAATCGCCATCGAACTGCTCTCTGGTATTTTTCTGCAGAGTTCCTAAAAAGTCGGGAGTGTCCCTAACTTTGCTAAAGTGATTTCTCTGAGTTTAGTCTATCATTTTTTCTCATTCCACTTGAAAATGGTAGCTTACTAAGCTAATAGAATATCTCTAGAAGGAATTTTGCCAATTGTAACTGTACTGATCATACTGAGTGAAAGACTGAGCAGGTATCAAGATAAAAATAGAAAGTTTTGTAGCTTTGTGATTTACAAACTTATCTGTTTTGATCAAGTCATTACTCAAACCTTTTCCAAAGTACATATAGCATATTTTGCTATCATTTGGAAGCTCAAGGAGTCTACTAATCATATCTAGAGTTACTGAGGGCTGGTGCAAAGCAGGATTAGTAGCATCAACTCAATCTTCTGAGTGCATCCAACCATTTCTCCCAACAGTGGTATCAGAGCAAATAAGGTAAACATGGGAGATGGTTTTCCTTCATTCATTGACAAATTGGACAGGAACAATTACCAAGCTTGGTCTCTAAGGATAAAGACCTATCTACAAGGAAGAAGCTTGTTTGGATTCATATCAGGAGATGAGGAATTGCCCTCATTCAAAGCTAGAGGACTACCCACCAAGGATGAACAAGAGAGGCTCAACACATGGTGTGCAAAAGATGCTTTGGCAAGGTCTTATCTTCTTAACTCCATATCTGATTTCCTTTTACCTCACATAAGGAATTGTAAGACTTCCCAAGAGACTTGGGAAACCTTGTCATCATACTTTTCTTCTAACACAAGAGCCAGAAAGAATCAACTGTGGATTGAATTCACAACTCTTAGGAAGCAACCAAAGCAATCAGTCTCAGAATTTGTGACCAAGATCAAGGATGTGGCAGACCAATTAGCAAGCATTGGAGAGGAGATTGAAGAGGAACAAATAGTAAGGCAAGTAACCAATGGACTAAAGGCAGATGATAAGTGGGAGAGCTTCACCACTGCAATGGATCTCTACATGGACATGCATACCCCAGATCTCACAACTCTCATGGGCCAACTATTCACACATGAAGCAAAGTTTACAAAGGCTGGAGATCAATCAAAAGGTAATAACCCCTCTGCTCTATATACTGATAAGAAAGTTAAGGATAAAGGTAAAGGGAAGAAACAAGAAGAAGAAGGCTCTACCTACCAAGCTAATTATGCAGGGAGAGGTAGATCTTCAAGAGGCAGGGGTAGAGGAGGTAAGCAAGGTAGGGGGAGACCCTACAACTCATCACCATGCAACATTTGTGGATTGTCTAACCATACCACAGATGAGTGCTACAGAAATTATAAGAATCAGAGAGGAAGAGGCTATCCAAGAGGTGGATACTCTCAAGGTAGAGGCAGATTCAACCAACAACAAGGCTACAATGGATACAACAATCAATACAACAACAATTACAACCACAACCACAATGGTAACTACCAAGGTGGATTCAGAAATAGAAGGGATTACAACAACTACACAGAGGAGCAAGATGACTCCCTATTGATCATGAATATGACCTCCAAGGCAGGTACAAATGATGATCATTTATTTTATATTGATTCAGGGTGTTCTAACCATGTAGCTGGTAATGTGGCACTACTCTCTGATTTGGAAGAACCCAAGGGCAAACATCAGGTACAGACAGGTGATGATACTAAACATTTTGTTGTAAAGATTGGAAATGTGAAAACTTGTGATGGAAACCAGAACCTATTGAGCAGGGTACTTTATGTACCAACCATTACCAAAAACTTAATGAGTGTTGGTCAGATTGTGGAGAAAGGTTTGCAGGTCAGGTTCACTCAACATGGAGCATATGTGGAGGACCCAAGACATGGATTCAGAAGGATAGCCAAGGGAGAGAAATCAGGTAGATTGTTTACTTTTGAGCTAGAAGACACCAAGAACATTGCTTTATACAATTACAAGGATCAAACACTTTCAGAATTAGAAATATGGCACAAGAGGTTAGGTCACATAGGTGAAAGAACCCTAAAGCAAATGTGCAGGGATCAATGTGTGCTTGGGATACCTAATGTGTCCAAGCAACACATGATTTACAAATGTGGTACTTGTCAGTTTGGTAAGTCTCACAGGTTGCCCTACTCAAGGAAAGGTTTCATGCATGAAGACTACCTAGACTTGGTACACACAGATGTTTGGGGACCTAGCAAGGATCCCTCCATTTCAGGATCAAGGTACTATGTGTCCTTCATTGATGATTATAGCAGATGGACTGTCTTATACTTTATGAAACATAAAGATGAAGTGTTTAATTGTTTCAAGAGGTATCTTGCACTTGTTGAAAACCAAACACGAAGAAACTTGAAGAGGCTAAGGTCAGATGGAGGAGGAGAATACTTCTCAAATGAGTTTGAAGATTTCTTGCAGGAAAGAGGCATCAAAAGGGAGATAACTACAAGGTACTCACCTGAACAAAATGGAGTAGCTGAAAGAAGGAATAGGCTTATTGTAGAGACAGCTAGGTCTATGCTTAATGAAAAGAAATTGCCAAATTATCTTTGGGCAGAGAGTGTATCTACTGCCACCTACCTCATCAACAGGTTGCCATCAAAGTCTCTTGATGGCATGACACCCTATGAAGCTTGGCATGGTAAGAGACCATCATTGGATCATTGCAAAATTTTTGGTTGTGTAGCATATGTGCATATTCCCTCACAGGTAAGGGGAAAGCTAGACCCTAAAGCTGAAAAATGTATCTTCATTGGTTATGATTTGAACCAAAAAGGTTACAGATTCTACAACCCCTCAAACAAAGGTTTCAAGGTAAGCAGAGATGTCATCTTTGATGAGAATGAGTCATGGTATGAGAATGAATGCAGGAAGGTTAGTCTACCCTATGATATGGAAGAAGATTTCCCAAAGCTCACCAAGGAGGAACCAATCCAGAAAGAAGAATCAAGCTCAGATGAAGATGATACAATTAACCTTGAGGAATTCAAGGCATGGAAGTCCAAAGGGAAGATGAAAATGAAAAAGCTAGAGGATATACCAGAATCCTCAACTCAAGCAATGAGGAGATCTCAAAGAGAAAGTAAGAAGCCTATCAGATATGGGTATGATACTTCTCTTGTAACCAAGCATTCTGTATATCTTGCAAAGGATTTGTTGAATGAAGAACCAGGTACATATGAAGAAGCAATCACCAAACCAGAATGGAAAGGAGCTATGAATGAAGAAATAGAAGCTCTCAAGGAGAGTGACACATGGGACTTGGTACCCAAGAAGGAATCTATGAAGGTGATAGGATCCAGATGGATCTACAAGCTAAAGAGAAACTCTGATGGAACAATCAACCGGTACAAAGCTAGGTTGGTAGCCAAGGGTTTTGCACAAACCCAAGGCATTGATTATGAGGAGACATTTTCTCCTGTGGCTAAGATGCCAACAATCAGAGTACTAGTGAGTGTAGCTGCATCCAAGAATTGGAACATGTACCAATTAGATGTCAAGAATGCTTTCTTGAATGGATGGATATCTGAAGAAGTCTACATGTCACAACCACCTGGCTATGAAGATCCCAAGAAGGTAAATTATGTTTGTAAATTGAAGAAGGCTCTATATGGATTAAAGCAGGCACCTAGAGCATGGAATTACAGGTTGACAACATATCTCCAAGACCAAGGATTTGTGATGAGTAAAGCAGACACTTCTCTATTCATTAAGAGGAGTAGTACAGAGGTAATCTACTTGTGTGTTTATGTTGATGACATCATCATTACAGGTAATGATGTCAGTGGGATTAGACACATCAAAGGACAGATGATGAAGGAGTTCAAGATCAATGATCTTGGATTATTGAAATACTTTTTAGGTCTTGAGTTATTCTACACTAATTCAGGTATATATATCACTCAAAAGAAGTATGTACAGGACATTGTGAAGAAGTTTAATTTGCAGGAAGCTAAAGTCTCAAATACTCCAATGGAGGTCAACCCAAAGCTTAGTGCTCATGAAGGTGATGAAGTGCAAGACATTACAGGATATCAAAGTATGGTAGGTAGTTTGAATTATGCTACCTTAACCAGAATTGACATAGCATATGGAGTTAGTGTGCTAAGCCAATTCATGCACAACCAAGGGTACCTCACCTAGAGGTAGCAAAGAAGATCTTGAAGTATCTAAAAGGAACTCAAAACCATGGTTTGTATTTTCCTTATACATCAGATATTGACATTAAAGTATATTCAGATGCAGATTGGGCAGGATGCAAGGATGATAGAAGAAGCACATCAGGATACATATGTTTTGCAGGTGATAAACCAATTTCTTGGTCAGCCAAGAAACAACCTACAGTAGCTTTGTCATCCACTGAAGCAGAGTATAGAGGGCTAGCCAATGCCACTCAAGAAGCTATCTGGTTGAAGCTTTTATATACAGAGTTAGGTCTATACACTAGACCTCCAATTATCTTTGGAGATAACACAAGCTCTCTTCACCTTGCAGCTAATCCAATATATCATGCTAGAACCAAACACATAGAGGTTCATTACCACTATGTGAGAGAAAAATTACTAAGCAAAGACATTCAATTGACTTATGTGTCCACATTTATGCAATGTGCAGATTTACTTACTAAAGCTTTGGATGGAAACAAGTTATGCAGATTCAAATGCATGATTGGATTGCAGGATGTGATTGAAGATTGAAGATGAAGACTTAAGCCAAAGTGTTTGGCTTGAGGGGGAGCTGTTGGTGCAATTCAAGCCTTCACATTTGGCTTGGAACCCTTGAAGGATATCACTATGTGAAGCAAGAACCATAGGAACTTATTCTTATGACTTATTACCATTTTATCTCTTGTAAAAGTCTAAATGACTTGGCATGTAAATGATCATACCTACTTGATTAGATTCGTGGAAAAATGGATGGTGTAATTGGAGAGAATATCTCCTTACTTTTAGATGAGTGATTTTAGGGAGCCTTAGTTTGAATTTGAAAATTCAAAATTAACCTCCAACCCATATAAAAGTGAAAAGAAAACTCGTGGGCAGTAGTAAGTACATCCGAGCTTCATTTCTGCTAGTATTGAGTGTGTAAGAGAGCTACACCATAGCCTACACATCTCTACCTCATTAGGCAATGCTTGGCATGCCAATGAGTTTGTAAACTAATGTTAATCAATACATATACTTACATTGATCAACTCTGTGTTCTCTGAGTTTTCTACCTCCAAGTTTGTCAACTTCAACAGGTCATATCTCAGGATATACTTATCCAAATCAAATGATTCAAAGCACATTGGATTCAACTCAAAGTCTTCTACACGCCTACAAATTTTGAAGGCAATTGGTTCAGCCATTTTTTAGAAATCGCCATCGAACTGCTCTGTGGTATTTTTCTGCAGAGTTCCTAAAAAGTCGAGAGTGTCCCTAACTTTGCTAAAGTGATTTCTCTGAGTTTAGTCTATCATTTTATCTCATTCTACTTGCAAATGGTAGCTTACTAAGCTAATAGAATATCTCTAGAAGGAATTTTGCCAATTATAACTGTACTGATCATACTGAGTGAAAGACTGAGCAAGTATCAAGACAAAAATAGAAAGTTTTTGAGCTTTGTGATTTACAAACTTATCTGTTTTGATCAAGTCATTACTCAAACCTTTTCCAAAGTACATATAGCATATTTTGCTATCATTTGGAAGATCAAGGAGTCTACTAATCATATCTGGAGTTACTGAGGGCTGGTGCAAAGCAGGATTAGCAGCATCAACTCAATCTTCTAAGTGCATCCAACCATTTCTCCCAACATATTTTTATATATTTATAATATATATCTATTTTAATTCAAAAACCCTATCTCTTTTCATATTTAAGTATGTCTCTATGTATGTATGCATTCCAGTAAACCCTAAATACCTAACCCTAAAAGATTTATATGTGTGCATATGTGTATGTATGTGTATGCATATGTGTATGTATATGTGTGCATGTGTGTATGTTTATGTATTTGCATGTGTGTGTGTGTATATATATATATAAAACCATAAAACCCTAATCCCTATGTGTGTGTGTACATGTGTGTGTATGTGTATGTGTGTGTATGCATGTTTATATAAGTGTGTATGTGTATATGTGTGTATATGTGTATGCATTTGTGTATGTATGTAAAATCAAAAATTAGTAATCCTAACACGCTAACCCTTAAACATGTATATGTGTGTATGTATATGTCACATGTGTGTATGCACATGTTTGCATGTGTATATATATATGTGTATGTGTATGTGTCTATATGTGTATATGTGGGTATGCATGTGTGTATGTATGTAAAACCATAAATACCTAATCCTAAAACCCTAATCTTCAAACATGTATATGTGTGTATGTACGTGTGTGTATGTATATATGTGTGCTTGCATGTGTCTATGTATGTAAAACCCTAAAACTCTAATCCTAAAACCCTAATTCTAAATTGTTTATGTATGTAAAACCCTAATCCTAAAACATGTATATGTGATTATGTGTGTATATATATTTGTATGTGTATATGTGTGAATATGTGTATATGTTTGTATGCATGTGTGTATGCATGTGTGTATGCATGTGTGCATGTATGTAAAACCCTAAAGCCCTAACCCTAGAAACCTAACCCTAGAAACCTAACCCTAGAACCCTAACCCTAAAACTCTTACTCTAAAACATGTGTGTGTATGGATGTGTATATATATGTGTATGTGACTATGTGTCTATGTGTATGTGTATGTATGTATATGTGTGTGTATGTGTATATGTGTGAATGTGTATATGTACATGTGTGTATGTGTATGTGTGTCCATGTGTGTGTATACATGTGTCTCGTTTGTGTGTGTATATATGCATGTAAGTGTATGTGTGTGCATATATGTATGTATATGTATTATGTATATGTGTATGCATGCATATATGTATATGTGTGTTTATGTATGTATGTATATGCATGTGTGCATGATATGTGTATGTACATGTGTGTATGTGTGCATGCATATGAATGAATAATGAGTGTGTATGTATGCATGTGAGTGTGTGTCTATATGTGTATGTACATATGTGTGTATGTGTGAAATCATGTGTGTATGAATATGGGTATATGTGTGTATGTGAGTGTATGTGTGTCTCTTATGTGTGTGTATGTATGCATGTGAGAGTATATGTGTGCATATGTGTATGTGTGCATATGTGTATGTATGTGTTTGTACGCATATGTGTGTGTATGTATATGTGTGTGTATGTATGTGTGCATATGCATATGTGTATGTATGCATGAATATGCAGGAGTATTCATGTGTGTGTATGTATGGATGTGAGTGTGTGTTTATATGTGTATATGTGTGTGTATGCTCTAAAACCAACATTAAAATTTTAAAAAAAATTCCATTTCTCTTTCATCTCTCTCTTTCTCTCTCTCTCTCTTTATCTATCTTTCTCTCTCTCTCTCTCTCTCTCTCTCTCTCTCATTAAGAAAATACATGCATGTACATAAATCACTTACATCGATATAATTTCCTTAGGATCACTCATCAAAGCACAATTGACTTCGTCTCTCATGAAAGAAAAAACTGACACCAAGAAGCTTTTCCAAAACAAAATGAAAGAGAAATCAGGAAACAAATTAATAGAGAAATAGAGAGGGTGAAGGAGTGCATGGATCACATACCAATTTTTTTATGTATGGTGCGCCGGGGTGTGCGTCGCTAACACGACGATTTTAAAAAGTGTCGCATAAGCGACACTAAAAAATGTCACTTATGCGATGCCGATTCCAGTGGTTTTTACGATGCGTTACCATTGCTTATAGGACAGTTTGTTGACGAAAAAAATTAAAATGTTGGAGGCTCTTTGATTGGCATTTTCACACATCTGATCGAAGAGCTCTCCAACATTCGCACTTGCACTGCGCTTACGAGCTGAAACAAGTATATGTAGAATTGTTGTTTTGCCTAAGCTCTATCTTATTGTCTCTCTCTGTCTCTGTTTCTCTCTTTCTATGTCTTTCTCTCATTGAATTCTCTCTCTCTCTCTACTTTCTCTCTTTATTGCAGGTTATTCAAGAAGCTAACTAAGCAAAAAGTATGGCTAACTATTGTAAGTACGATTTCTATTCTTTGTATATCATTTGAATTGTGTTATTTTCATTAGATAGCATACTCACACTTATTGATATGCACATATACACTTATACATGATGAAGATGCACGTTCACACATATACACATATACACATGTACATACACACACATATTTACACACAGATACATGTGCACATACACTTAGACATACACACACATACACATGCATATGCACAAACATTTCTACAACCACATAAAAAAACTTACATGCATGCATTATTGCCTATATATATACACATACACACATTAACATATACGTAAATACATGTATATGCACATCCACATGCATGCAGATTCACATGCATGCACATGGATGCAAATGGAAATGCATCCACATACACATGCATGTTTCATACATATACACATGCATATACATACATTATACACATATATACACATATGTATGCACATACGTACACACACATATACACATGCACATACATACATATACACATATACGTGCACATACACACATATACACAGAGTTACACCTATACATGCACATACATATACACACACATACACATGCACATGCACATACTCATATACACACATATACAATTACACATGCACATGCACATACATACATATACACACATATACACATGCACATACATACATATACACACACATACATATACACTTACGTACAGACATATGAATGAATTATATAATTAAAGTATTAAAACACATGCTTAATATAAACAATAATACCAATCCATAGAACAAAACTCTTTCATTACTTAATACCATAAACACAATTCAAAACATAACTGAAATGAAAAATATATAGATAATATATTTATATATATATATATATCAATGTAAATATATATAATCCAATGTCATAATCAACTAGAATCCTAATCATCATCATCATGATCATCATCATTATCAACAGCATCATGATCATCCTGATCATCCTCATCCTCATCATCATGATCACCTTGTGACAATCGAGATCGTCCCTCCTATGTCTGTCTCTCCACCTCAGCCATATCTTCCTCTCCATAATACTCTTGTATTACATATAACAAACATAAATAAGTAAAACAATTAAATTATTCATGAAAATAAAATAGTTATATAAATTTTAATAATACTCACAAAGGCATCCGGATGATCTCACATATACTCGCTCAAATGCCGATATCCAAAATGTGTAGCATACTCGATCTCATGTTTCGTAGGATATCGGCCATAATCCTTCCGCTACATTGAAACAAATAAAAAAGATTAGTTGCTTGCATTTTAACTAAAATAAAAAATATACTCACAATAACACATATACTTACAAATGTAGCTACAAAACCATGATGGCCCATTTGGCCTAGGTGCGATGTGTGGCCCGACTCCACTCTCTTCTTTGCAGCAGCCTGTTTATTTAAGAAAAAAGAAATACATAAATTAAATGTAAAAACTTACTAAAATATATGAAAATTATAAATATAAACTATTAATTTGTATACCTTCTACTGAGGAAATGACTCATGAAGGCGTAGTTATCTATGAAAAAACTGCCACGTCTCAGGTGGTATGTTAGGTCACCTCTTATTTTTTTTCACCATACAATATCTCTTGTTAATTTAATCTCAAACAAAAAAAAAATCAGAATACATACACATATATACACACACATACACATACACATACCCACATACACATACCCACATACACATATGTTGGAGATAGATGTCTGCGGAAGCACGCGAACAGCACAAGGAAGAAGAAGAAGCTTGGAGCACAAACACACAATAGTGAATGTATTACTAGAGAATGTACAAAGATAAGTAGCCCATTAGGGCAATAGGCGTATATACAAGCCGAGGGAAAAAAACCTCCTAAAGAGGGAAAAAAGTGCCCCGGCGGTCCTAGTGTGTTCACACACATCACTACCTAAATATATCAACAAATCCCCCCTAGGAGTGATGCGGTGAATAAGGAGCTGGCACTCATGTATAAGGAAGTGCCAAGCTATGTGGAAATCACTCCACAAAAGGAAGTAAGCCCAAAGTATTGCGGAAAGCTTCAAACTTCTCCCTAGGCAGAGCCTTCGTGAAAAGGTCTGCAATGTTCTCCTACGTGGGCACATATGCCAAGCTGACCTCCCCAGCAGAGAACCTCTCCCTGACATAGTGATAATGCACCTCAATGTGCTTAGTGCGAGCATGGAACACAGGGTTCCTCGCAACTGCCAATGCGCTCTGACTGTCAGTGAAGATGGTGGTGGTAGAAGACTGGCCAACACCCAAATCAGCCATAAGGCGTCTGAGCCACACACACTCAACAGTTGTTGTGAAAGTTGCCCTATACTCAGCCTCACAACTAGAAGTGGCCACAGTAGGCTGCTTCTTGCTCAACCAAGATATACATGAGCTACCAAGCATGAAGCAAAAACCACTGGTGGACACACGAGTGTCATAGCAACCAGCCCAATCTGAGTCAGAAAAAGCATGCAAATCTGGTGGTAGTGATCCCCCCTTAGGATAAAACAACCCAAGTAGCCGAGTACCACTCAAGTAGCGAAAGATGCGCTTAACCGCCTTCCAATGCGTGACTCCTGGGCAATGCATAAACCTGCTCATCTGTGAGACAACAAACTGAATATCTGGTCGAGTAATGCATAAGTAAATCAAGCATCCAACAGCCTGCTGATAGAGAACAGCATCAAATGCATCTCCAGCATCATGAAGACTCAATCGTAAACCTGTCTCCATAGGAGTGGCAATAGGCTTACAGTCTTCAAGGCCAAAACGCTGCAATAATGTGTCAATATATTTTGTTTGACACAAAGCCATTCCACCATCAACTTGCATAAACTGAATGCCCAAATAGTGATGCAAATGCCCCAAATCAGACATCTCAAATGAGGCATGCAAATCAGCCTTAAAATCAGCAATATGCTTCTCAATAGGACCAATGAGCAGCATGTCATCAACATAGACAACAATGATCAGAAGCACATCAGTAGCACGCTTAACATATGAGGTGCTTTCAGTTGGACTGTTCTCAAAACCATGTGCAATCAGATAGGCATGTATCTTCTCATACCAAGCACGTGGTGCTTGCTTTAAACCATATAACGCCTTCTTTAACCTGCACACCTGGTTTTCATGCCCTTTCTGCACAAAGCCATGGGGCTGAAAAACATACACTTCTTCATGCAAGTCACCATTCAAAAATGTTGTTTTAATGTCCAATTGATGTACATTCCAACCATGATGGGCTGCAAGTGTACAAATGCTCCGAACAGTAGTCATACGGCATGTAGGTGCAAAGGTCTCATCAAAATCAATGCCTCTTTCCTGCGCATAACCCTTTGCAACAAGCCTAGCCTTATACCTGTCAACTGTACCATCACGTTTACGCTTCAGCTTGTATACCCACTTAGTGCCAATGGCCTTCTTGACAGGAGGCAAGTCACATAAAGACCATGTACCATTCTTCATTATAGCATCATATTCAGATTGCATAGCAGCCATCCAATTTTTTGAATTCTGTGCTTCATCAAAAGAAACAGGCTCATTCTCATCACAGAGGCTAGACGCAGCCATAGCATAACAATCTGATGCAAAGGAGGCACTATGAGAGCCTGAACGAGTACGATATGACAAAGGTGCATCTAATTTGCTTTCACGCAAAGTCTACACCAGCCATTTTGGCATAGTTTTTGCCTGCTCAATATCAACTCTCTCATCAACAAGTGCATCATGTAAATCTGCATCAGAAATGGAATGATATGCATCATCATATGAAACCTGCAAAGGCTGAGAAGTTGCCTCATTAGGACCAGCACTAGACTGTCCACCTGTAAAAAGAGGCATCAAAGTATCATACATGTCTTTAGAGCTAACATATGTCTCTTTAGTACATGAAAGCAGTGGCTGAATAGCATCTTCCACAAAGACAACATCACGGCTAACCAGAATGTGTTTAGTTTGTGGATGATACAGACGATAGCCTTTACTTTCAGAACTGTACCCAACAAAAATACATTTTACTGCCTTATCATCCAATTTTCTGCGATGTTGTTCAGGCACTAGTGCATATGCCAAACAACCAAAAACCCACAGATGAGCAACAGATGGCTTGTGATCATGCCAAGCCTCATATGGAGTGATAGACTGTAGCACTTTAGTGGGACACCTGTTAAGTACATATGGTGCACACATGACAGCCTCAAGCTAGAAACTATGTGGTAAAGCCTGACTCTTGACCATACACCTCGCCATCTCCATGAGTGACATGTTCTTCCATTCAGCAACTCCATTCTGTTGAGGTGTATACGGCACTGTACACTGGTGTTTTATCCCACGTTCAGCTAGAAATGCATTAAAATCAGAAGACATATGTTCCCCCCCTCGATCAGAACGGAGGGTGCCCATTTTACATGCTGACAGATTTTCAGCCAAAACCAAAAACTGTTTGAAGCACAAAAACACTTCGGACTTTGCCTTCAATGGATATACCCATGCATGCCTGGAAAAATCATCAATGAAAGTCACGAAGTAAAGATAGTTTCCAAAAGAAGGTGTCTGCATAGGACCACAGACATCACTATGTACAAGCTGCAATTTCTGCGTAGCTCGAACTGATCCATCTTTTGGAAAGGAGGAACACTGCATTTTGCCCAAAATATAGCCTTCACATACATGTTTTCCAGGTGCCTCAAGCTTGGGCAAAGAAGACACCATATCAGATTTCTACAGGCGTAGCAAACTAGCAAAATTCAAATGACCAAAGCGTGCATGCCAAAGCTTTGCATCTGAGATAGCCTGAGAATCATGAACTGCACATGTCGAATCATTCACAAATCTTTCATAGTCTATGAGCTTATACAGCCCACGACATAAAATGCCAGAAGCAATAATAACATCGCCATTTGACAGATCATGAACTGTACATCTGTCATCAACAAATTTCACAACCAAGCCAATCTTGGCTAATGCAGAAACTGATAACAGATTCTTCTTGATCCCTGGCACAAATAAAGCATCTCACAAGGTGAAAGAACTACCATCAACAGTAGCCAAAATGATCTTACCAACTCCCATAACAGGATAAGAGGAGTTGTTGGCACATGTGACAGTATTCCCTGTAGGGGCAGGCTCGAGTGAAGAGAAGAAACTGCGCTGCGAGGTAATATGTTTGGTCGCCCCATTGTCAAAGTACCAAACATCTGAGTCCACTGCAGACATGCACTACTCATGAGAAGATGGGTCAAAACTGCAAACAGTAGTAAACGTCCATTCTTCTTCCTGCACAAGATTTGCAGACTCTGTTTTTGGTGTAGAGGCCTCTGCAACAACCATTCCAGCCTCTTTCTTCTTTGCCTCTTTTGCAGCCAGTTTTGGACAGTTCTTTATGATATGATCATTCCCTTTACAGTACTTGCAAAACAATTTTTGCTTTTCTGATTTCTTCTCACCTTTATCCTGGTTCTTCGAATGTGCAACATTTGCAGATTTCTGCTTACTAGTAGAAGAGCTCCATTTTCCTTTGCCCTTCTAACTAGCCAGGAAAGCTTGATCTGCAACACGCATAATGGACCTGTTCTGCCTGGACTGATCTTCCTGCAACAGAACAGAGACTAACTCCTCAAATGATAAGGCATTCGGATTGCCTTTCATCATCAACTGAAGAGTAGAAGCAAAACTCTGATATGAATCAGGAAGACCATTCAGAACGGTCTGCACAAGTGAGCTATCTGGTATAACCTCATCAGCAGAAATCAACTGTTCCTTCAAATCTTTGATCTTTGTTAGGAAACTGTCCATAGAATCACCTTCATTCATGTGCTCACTCTCCAATTGTTTTCGGAGGTAAGCAACACGAGCCTCATTCCTAGCTTGGTACAATGTAGTTAGTGTATCCCAAGCATCCCTAGTTGTTCTACAAGAGCGAATATGAGGAATAATGGCACGTTTAATAGACAAGGCTATCAATGCATGTGCCTGGGCATCTCTGCCATCCCAACAAATTTGCTCTGGAGGTGCAACAGAAACAGCAGCACGAACAGGAATCTGCGGAATATCATCTTCGACACCATCTTCATAGCTCCAGCACTTGTATTTGCAGTACCTGTAGTTGCAGGTGTAACAGAACATCTTTCAACACCCTGCACAATGTTCCACAGTCCTTTTGCAACCAATACATGTTGCATCATATAAGCCCATAATGGGTAGTTGGTACCATCCAACTTATCCTCAACAGCCAACATACGGAATACATCACTGCTTTCAGCCATGGCCGGTGACTAAAATACCTTGATGCAGAAAATTGACTATATCTCAAAAAGTTGAACAGAACTGCCCAGAGAAGTTCTACTAGACCTGTAGCAGACTCCGATTACGCTTAAACTGGCGAACAGAAACTGGTATATACTTTTGGCAAAAAAAGACAAAATAGCGTACACAAGCGCTGCGATAGTGCGTTCGAAGGCCGAAACGAGCTCAGATCGCGATTTCGGCACCACAGAGCGAAGCGGTTTTGATCTCAGAAACATGCTTAGTATGCTCACCAAAATTCGTGCAATTATGAGACTGCAAACGAAGGAGTGTTGATGGCGCCCTAGATGAAGCAACGACCTGCTCTGATACCAATTGTTGGAGATAGATGTCTGCGGAAGCACGCGAACAGCACAAGGAAGAAGAAGAAGCTTGGAGCACAAACACACAATAGTGAATGTATTACTAGAGAATGTACAAAGATAAGTATCCCATTAGGGCAATAGGCATATATACAAGCCGGGGGAAAAAAACCTCCTAAAGAGGGAAAAAAGTGCCCCGGCGGTCCTAGTGTGTTCACACACATCACTACCTAAATATATCAACAACATACCCACATACACATACATGCAAACATATACGCATACATATATGCATACATATACACATATACATACATATAACATAAACACACATATACATATCCACATATATAAGTACACACACATGCATGCATATACATCATTCATACAAAATACATGCATTTATCCCACAACAATGTGTATTTGTGTATATGTGAATATGTGTGTATGTGTGTATGTGTATATGTGAATATGTGTGTATGTGTAAATATATATATGTGATTTTTTTGTGTATGTAAATAATCATATTATTAATATCAAATACCATTATTTGTAGATTGTGATTAATCAGATGGAACTCCACCACCGTCTCCTCATTGTGCAACGACTATATACTGTAAGTATATCAAACATTTAATTTTAAATATTTTTGATGGATAAATAACTTTTTTTTTTTTGTTTCTTATTATAATCAGATTCTGATCAATCAGAGGGTACTCCACCACCTCCTACCCATGCAATGACTTCACATGTGTCCTCCGATCGGAATTATGATGAATTTTACTATGAAGAGCATATTATATGTTGGTGTAACTCTTGTTATGGCACGTATCGAGGACCATGATTGGAATGTATTGAACATGAGGCAGATTATGGTACTTTTGAGCATACACCATCACCTGATCAACGTTATAATGCTTAGGTATGTATTTTTTATATAAATTAATGTCATTATTTTATTTAAAAACCATATATAAAATCAAATTATTGTTGATATACAGGAATACTTGCTCGATGATGATGATAATTTTTCTCATAATGTTAATATACCTCATACACGTTGTCGTAGAGATTCTCATCTCTACTCTCACTTCTACTTGCTTCAAATCCAAACATTGTTCGGAAAAAAAAATCTCAAGATGACAAGCTCTTGCGGAATTATATCTTCTCTTGTGCTGATGCAGAGAAGCTATGGCATAGAAAGTTACACAAAAAAATGGGACTGTGAATCACATCGGAGTGGGTTGACTATAGATTTATTATATCAATGCTCAATGAACCTTGAAGTTCATCCAAAGAGCAAAAGATTAAATAATCAAATTTTACTGAAGTTGTTTTTCCATCACTAAATTGAGTATATTTATACTTGTGATTTGTTTTGGTACAAAAGGAGAGGTCAATCACTCAAAAACAGATGAGGAGGCGCATGGAAAAGGATGGCAAGGAGGTCAGTCGAGAGAAAGGCAGAACGAGCAGCCAACTTTTAAGCAGATTAACTTTTCAACAATCACAACTCTATTATTAGAGTTTAAACGATTATAAAAGGGAAGGAGGATGGGCGCATCATTGAGGCCAAGCGATGATTTATCGGGCAATTGATGAGCAAGAGGCAAGAAGCACGGAGATCCATGCAGGCCGACAGATATCTGCTGCATGAAGGTCATCGATGTAGGAGAAACAATCACTTATTTCTGGTGGAGCTAATTATTATCTATCAAAGGAGGATCCACGCATGAATTTCAATCTGACAAAGCTCTCTGGAGGAACAGGAGGCATAGATAAACAGAGGGAGGCTGACAGATGATTCGACTTGTATGAAGAAGATAGCAGGAGGCGCAGATAATTAGAGGGCGAGAACAATAGATGATTCAGCTATTCATATGTACTACTATGGCAAAAGCATTGATTCATTGTGATCTGCAGGAACAAAGTTCTCATGACGGCCGCGGATAAATTTGATAAGTATACATATAGAGAAATTATTAAAGATATTCACTTTCTTCTTCGTTTTGTAGAGTTTGCACAGACTTTGATGTATACGAAACGTTTTCTAACATTGCCTCATGCTACGCTAATAGTTCTGTTACCTCTAATATATACTTTCTTCTCTCAAGTGCCTACACTCACTGATGATTCAACAGTAGGAAAGCATTCTATTGCGTATAACTCTTCTCGAAGACATTACAAGTTCTGCGTACGATGCATATTCTGATGTCATGCATATGATATACGTTCTGTGTCTGATATGATATTTGTTCTCATATGTGTTACGAGAAACGTAACCATTCATGTGACGTAATGCAGAATACAGCATGAAGATCGATTAAAACAACTTTTTGTTTTACTGTCTTCCATAAAGAGGGACTTTTCTTTGATGTAAGTGATGATTATCGCTTGAAGTATTGCAGAATCAATTAGAAGCTAAGTTTAGAAACATAAGTGCAGAACATTTTCTTTGCTTATGCCATCGACTTTCTGAGGCAATAATTCGAAATTGCGCCACTATTAATGATCAATAACTGTTTCTGTATAGGTTTTGCATGTGTGCACAAGATAACATAAATTCTATAGTCATGAGGTGTTGCGCCAAAAATTGTGTGCTGTAGAACTGATGACACAGAATGCTGATGCAGACTTGAAGATTCACCAAAACATTGATGAGATGATGGAATATAATGAGTGATTTGATAACTTGGATGATAATCTTTTGTATAATGTTCTTTATGAGCCTCTCAATTTTCCTTGCATCTCCATTTTTTCATACATTAAGGTTTATCCAAATTGTTTGAATATTGCATTAACAACCTAGGAAAAATTCACGTTCCACTCCTATAAGTTAATAATACTTCTAGGTTTATGACTTACCACATGATATGATTAATCGATTAAGCAACACACTTAATAAGAACGACCACAGTGTGAATCTTTATTTTCTAGAAATTAGTAAGTGATTTAATAGCAGCAACCCTGGGTCGTACATGCATATATTATAAAAAATAACGTGGGGTTTGTCCTCTCAAAGAAAATTCCTATCGACTTGACAAGAGAATCAAATCATTAGCGAGTGCCAAAAATTCCTGGGATTAAACAAAAGAAACAGTTACGATGTGCTGGTCTATAAATCTTTGTAAAACTCTTCACTTATGTGTAGAAATGGGCTTTATTGAGCCATCCATACTCCACATTTGTTGTTTATCCTCTCTCAATACATGTTTTTCTATTCAGTAGCCGACGAACCAGAATATGGAAAAGATCTATAATTTTGAATGGCATACAAAACAACCAAATTTCATGATAGCTTTTCTTTTGAGCGTAGAACATAAAGTCACGGGTTTCGAGTTCATAAAAACCTAGCTCCATACTTCAATTGCATTGCATGCATAATCAATATATCATGATAAACTGAAATTTTGTTTTAAAACTTCTGGTTGATATAATCTATTTGGTTATACATTGAGCTAAGCACTCATCTTTAAGGTGCCATCCCTATTACTAAGTCTCTTTGAGATTCCATTGTACCTGAGTTGCATCAAGCACCCAGCGTGCGCTGATAGATTTGGAGGTTGGCTTGATCCACCAGCCGTGTGTTCGCAACTTTCTGACAACGTCATGGACTTTTTGTTCATCAATTACAAGCAAAGGTTTCTAGAAATCCTCTACCTCCTAGTTTAGAGACTGAAACGGCTGGAGATTATCCATTGCCAGCTCGTGAACGTTCTCTAGTACAAACATATGATAGAAGAAGATATGGAGGATGGAATACAGGACCACTTCATTTAGATGGAGAGGTTTTCAACTTTTGGGGTAATCGCTATATGATTGCTCCATCCACTATTACTAATGCTGGTCGTGGTCTCTTTATTGTAGAGCATTTGTATGTGCCTCCGAGCTCTCAAGTCACTCTTATGTCATTTTGTGGTCCTATATATGGATGGGGAGATTCGCATGGACTTTCACGTTATGTTCAAAGCATGAGTACTTATGGAATATGCTTGAACGCAGCATCCCTTACTACTAGAAGGATTTTTACATGCAAAAAATGAAAGATTATATATTGATGGAAGACCTTACACACATGGAAATATAGCAGGTTTAATAAATAGTAGTCGAGGATTATATAATAGTTCAAGGACTAATTGCACATTTGAGGAGCCTGAAAATAGTCATGAATCACCATACATGAGTAGAGATGTATCAAGATACATAGTTGTCAATGCTATTACTACATTACATGCAGGTGATGAACTATTAGTGAATTATGGATGGTGTAGACCTCCAAGAGCACCTTTTAGCTAGAGAGAATAAAAATTTTCTATCCATATTTAATAACTTATATATTTAATTTTATGTTTAAAGTTTACTTTTTATTCATTTATGGAATACTCATGAATTTTATTTATATGTGTAGATTCCAATGTATGATGTTGATGATATTCCTCCACACCATTCACAATTGCCAATAAGATCTCATTTATTAGAAGCTCCTATGAGGAGGCTACACAAAAGTGATCCTGTGGAATATGCAAGGTTGAAAGATCTATATTCAAAAGAAGAGAAAGTACAAGATTTGTGCGAAAATGATGAAGATGATGGCATGGTAGATTTAATTGAGGATTGGTATCAAAATGATAGTGAGAGCATTGATATTTATAAAAATGAGAAAACTCTTCAAGAGGAATGTCTAAAGCATGTATATGAAGGAAGTCATTTGACAGAACTAAGTGCGAGCTTACTTATTCTCAATCCTCAAAATCATTTTGGATGGAGTAATGTATCTGTTTTGACACTATTAATGTATAAGTTTCAATTTTCTATATATATATATATATATATATATGCATGAATAAGTATATATATATATATAAATACATGCATATATAAACATACACATAATATACATGAATGTGTACACACATATAAACATACAAACACATATAAACATACACACACATATACACATGTTATGAGAGTAAGGTCAAATTATACATACCTATATCGAATGAAGATGTTTTGTCCATATAGCCTTTACAATTGTCCACCCAACCTTTAGAATCTTCTTGACACATATGGTTCTCCTATTTTAGTTGACCTAATACCTGTGCTGCTGATTCTTTTTAATACAAATATTAAGTAGCAGTTACCAAGGAAGGTATCAAGTCACATGTAAAATGGGAGGAGCAAATTTATCTTGAAGATTTTGAAGGATGGAAAAATAATTTTAAAAGATGGGTGAAGAAAAAGTGTCCATTCAATGCACGTTTTTATTCTTACTTTAGATAAGGTAAGAATAAGAACTTGAACTGAATAGACACTTTTTGTCTGCCCATCTTTTAAAACTATTAATGCATCTTTCAAAATATTCGTGAAAAATTTGATCCTCCCATTTTACATATGACTTAATACCTTCCTTGGTAACGGCTACTTAATACCTGTAAACAACTTAGCAAGACAGGTAATAGATTGATTATCAAATGGGAAACTTCCAGACGATTCAATGGTCTAGATATGAAAATCTGCAAACCACAATATA
The DNA here is from genome assembly GCA_020310875.1 of Ceratopteris richardii. Taxonomy (NCBI): domain Eukaryota; kingdom Viridiplantae; phylum Streptophyta; class Polypodiopsida; order Polypodiales; family Pteridaceae; genus Ceratopteris; species Ceratopteris richardii. The sequence goes on along the minus strand of MU260136.1, from coordinate 349,784 downwards.
CAAAAAAACAATTACAAATGAAATCAAATATACACAGCTACACATGCATACATACATATACATACATATAAACACATTCATACAAATACATACATACATACATACACATGTATACACACATACATATACATATATGCATACATATACATATATGCATACATATATGCATATGTATATATACACACATATACACCTATAAAACATATACATACATATATATATGCATATTCACATCCACATACACATACACATAAGCATACACATATATAAAATTATATGCATATATATATATATATATATATATATATATATATATATATATATATATATATATATATATATATATTTATTTATTTATTTATTTATTTATTTATTTACTTTTTTTAATATATCTTTTTTTTATGAACTTATAGGTTATTATCTGAAACGTTTTTACCAAGTCAGAATATTCTTCCTACCTCACATGATGAAATGAAGAAGATAATCAACAATCTTGGTATAGATTATCAATGTATACATGCATGTCCTAACGATTGTATTTTATATAGAGGTGAATATGCAGACTCTTTGACATGTCCCAAATGTCAATTACCTCGATATAAGGATGAAGAAGGTAAAATCCCAAAAAAGATATTGAGACATTTTCCATTGGCTCCACGGATTAGACATATGTTTCAAAGCCCCGAATTATCAAAGCTTTTGACATGGGGACATGATCATAAAAGTACTGATGGAATAATCAAAACTCCTCATGATAGTGTTGCTTTTCAGCATATTGATTCTACATGGCCTGAATTTGCACAAAATCCACAGAATCTAAAGTTAGGAGTTGCATTAGATGGGGTTAATACATTCTCCATGAGATCCAGTAAATGGTCAACATGGCCAGTGGTAGTCATAAATTACAATCTTCCACCATATCTTAGCATTAAAAAGGAACATTTAATGCTTTCACTTTTAATCCCAGGTAAAAGACAAGTTAAAGATATGAATGTATATCTTGCTCCCCTCATTGACGATCTCCAAGTGTTATGGAGAGGTATTAATGTCATTGATATATCAAAAAGCATCAATGAAAGAAATATTACGGTTCATGGTATTGTGGCTTGGACTATTCACAATTTTCTAGGATATGGTGTTTGTTCAGGTATTGATGTAAGTTTTTTTATTCAATATGCATGTAAATAAATATGATTTAACCTAATTATATTTTTATCGTTTTCATGATGCAGGAATATCTACAAAGGTTTATAAAGCTTGTCCATATTGTGGTGATTGGTTGAGATCAATCTATAGTAAGAATCTCAACAAAAATATTTATCTTCAGCATCGACAATTCTTGCCTGATGATCATCCATTAAGATCTAAATGAGAAGAGATTCATTTTAATGAAAAACTTGAAACAGGTCAGTGTCCAAAACCTATGACACCTATGGATTGGTATAAAAAATGGACAGATGGACCTCTAATAGATCTAGAATCAGAAATCTTCAGTGATTCTGAAGATAATGAGTATGTGAAGAGAGGTAAAGGAAAATTGGCACTCGCAAAGAACATATCAATATGGTATTCTTTGGAGTATTGGAAAGAGTTAAAAGTATGTCATCTTCTTGATCCTATGCATGTATTCAAGAATATTGGTTATTCACTATGGGAGCATCTTCTTGGACTAAAAGGTACCATAGCATGAAGGAATGATTTGCAAGATCAAAAATCAAAACCAAAGTTATGGCCAATTTTTGATAGACATCGATAGGAAACGACTTATGCACTTGCTCCTTGGGTACTTACAACAAAAGAGATACAGACTATCAACAATAGAATTCAATTGATTAAGACTCCTACAGGATATGGAGCATCTTTTCAAAACATGTTTACTATGGATGATAAGAGCTTATCTGGGTTAAAGACCAATGACTGGCATAATGTTTTGAAACATATTTTGCCTTTGGTTATTGATGGATGTACAACGAAAGGAGTAGGAGATGTGATCTATCCTCTTGGATCACTTATAAGGTAATTATGATACTTTTACATTTAATATGTATGAATATTGGACATCTTTTATTTTTGAATTAACTTCTTTATAATTTCTTTTATGATATGTATAGGTAGATTACATCCAACGAGATTGACAAAAACTCGATCCCACAAAAGAAACGTGAATGCAAAGAGCTACTATGTTTGATGGAGAAAGAACTTCCTACTTCATTTTTTGATATTCAGGTTCATTTATTAGTCCATCTTGTAGATGAAATAGAGATTGCAGGTATTGTCAACACTCGATGGATGTTTTGGGTCGAGCGATTTATAGGAATATTAAAAGGTTATGTGCGACAAAGAGCGAAACCAGAAGGATCCATGGCAAAGGGTTGGATGCTTGAAGAGTGCATGTATTACGTTAGTGAGTACCTTAAAAGAGTTCATGAAGAAGCTCCACGTGCATGGACCAACGAGTCTTCTTCAAAAATAGCAGATGAGGTATTATCAGGTAAGGGAGTTCCATTCTTATTTACATTTCAAGAAAAAAATGATGTTTCTACTTTTGTGGCATATAATAGTGAATGCATGCAAGCATTTCTTAGCGAGTACGAACAGGAACTTCAAAATCTCCGAAGTAATAGGCGAAAAAACAAAAGATATAGACGTAATCTTGATAATAATGACATATATATCTTCTTTCACGGATTGGCTATATAGTGGTTTGCAACGCGCCAACACAAATACTGAAGAAATCTCAAATGAGTAGAGAGAGTTAATGATAGGTTGTGAATGAAAGGTAACTTTATTTTAATAATATTTTATTTTTTTCATATATGTATATTAGTTTCTATTTACTAATTGAATTTCTTTTGCAGGCTCGAATGTTCACTAATATGTGGGCTTTTGGACAACATATTAGAATCAAAGCCATTGATTCTTTACGTAAAACATAGGATTCTAGTATTGTTGCTTCTTTCAAGCAACTATCACGTGCTAGCTCAAAAGATATGAACCTTATAGATGGTGAACTTGGTTATGTAGGACTATTGTTGGTATCTATGAAATTTCATTTCGTACATTCAAAGAGGTAGAAAAAATTTTATATTTTTTATGATAGAGTTAGTTATTTTTTGAAGCACCTAATAATGGGTTTTTGTTTTTATATATTTTGATAGGTCATTTTGAAGGTTGACTGGTTTCGAGTGGAGTATAAAGGTAGTAATTCCACATTAAGAAATTAATTATCTGGGTTTTGGGCAATTGATTCTTTCAAGGTAATGTGATCTACTAAAGAACCATATATTCTTCCTAGGCATATTGAACAAGAATTTTTTTATAAAAACCCAGATGCCCACCCTTGGTGGCAAGTCAATCATGTTCAACCTAGAGGTAGCTCATTGTTTGAAACAGTTTATTGTTAGAGAGTTTGAAGAAATTCCTCTTGATTATTCAGCATCAGATAGTGATACATCAACATCTGAAAGAGAAATTAGAATCATTATACGTGATAATGATACTAATATTTTTTATGAAGGGGATAATCCTCTACATGCTGATTCTACTGATGACGAAGAGGAATTACCAAAAATTGATATTAATCCATCAATAGATGATGTGACTCATGAGAACACAGATTTAACAATAGAAGAAATAAATGAAATCAATAAGGATAATGAAGATGAGACTATATTGATGTCTTACCAAAATGATGGCAATAATGAAAACATATGAGCAAATTAGATAGTAAATTCTTCTCTAGTTATCCATCAATAACTTGAAGCTTCTGAATGGATATCAGATAATAGATTTTTTATTCAACTCGAATAACGATGAATCCTACTAGAGAGATGAAATCATGTTCTTTTAAGTTAGAACATGAAGCTCGGGGGTATGCCTAATCATTTTATATATATCTTTATCTTCGAGGAGCAAATTTTTATCATGTATGTATGCATATGTGTGTGTATTCATGTGTATTATATGTATATATATGTTAGCATGCATATATATATATATGTATTTCATGTATATGTATGTGTGTGCATGTGTGTGATATATGTATACATGTGTTAGTATGCATATGTGTATATATGCATATGCATTTATGTAAAATATTCATGTATTCATGTAATATATGCAAGTGCTTACAATTGTGTACATGTATATATGTATGTGTCTATGTGTAAATGTGTACATGTAAATATGTATGCGTGTATATATATATTTATGTGTGCATGTAGGCATGTATATGTGATGTGTACATGTATATATGTATATGTGTCTATGTGTAAATGTGTACATGTAAATATGTATGCATGTATATATATATTTATGTGTGCATTTAGGCATGTATGTGTGATGCATAATATATCTACACCATTTTATATTTATGTATGTGTATCTACATGATGTGTATATATCTTTGTATATATTATGATCCTCATTGATTCGAGTAGCTATATATAGAGGCATAAGGTTGGGAGGAGAGACATCTCTCTAGTAGGACATCGGAGGAATAGATGCAATGTGTAGATATACTTCAATCATATGGCTAAAGGTTGAATTAGAGTTTTTAAATTAGGGGTTTTAAAACCCTAATATCAAAATTAGTGTTTTGAAATTAGGATTTTGAAATAGGATTTATTTATTTATTTATTTATTTATTTCTGCATATGCATGTGTTCTGTATGTATGTGTATCTATATGTGCATATGCATGTGTTGTGTGTGTGTATATGCATGTGTATATGTATATATGCATGTAAATATGATTATATGAGTCTATGTGTGTGTACATATGATTATGCATGTGTATGTGTATGTGAGTATGTGTATGTGTATGTGAGTATGTGTATGTGTCTATGTGTATTCATTATATGTGTGTAACTACATGCATGTGTATGCATGTGTAAAAATGTGCATGTATGTGTGTGTATGTATAAATGTGCATGTATGTGTATATGTGTGTAAATGTGCATGTATGATGTATATGTGTGTGTATGCGTGTATTTGTACTTGTAGTCTCACTCTTTTCTCTCTCTCTCTCTCATATACATACATACATACATAAACACACATACTCATATCCACATATATATACATAAAAGCAATGCATACCATGCATTATCGGGACAATGAGCCATAAGCATCCGCATATCTTTTAGACACCACTTATGCGACCATCCTATCCCAAACTCTATCTCAAGTGAACTAAGTACGTATTTTTTATCCCTCTCATCATGCTCACTACAAAAATTAAAAAAAATCATGTAAAAAAAACATAAGATATTTATTTCAATTTATATGTAAAATTTATACTTACTTCCATGGTAAGTGGACAAGGCACAGGTAAGAGTCGCATAATGCCTGCATTCTTCTCTTGAACTCCAATCCATTCCCTATGTACACAATGTTCCCCTTTGGCTCTATATCGCAATCTAGCCCTAAGGTGCCTATGCATGTCCTCATAGGAAACTCTGTTCTGCTATCATGATCTGGAGGTGGTATAGGTGTCCTGAAAACAGATAGATAAAAATAAATAAAAATATATGTTATAATATCATTAAAAAAGTTTATGAAAAAAAACATACATATGAGCAGATAGTTGTGTTCTTGCATGTGGAGCCGCAGAAGAGCCCTCCTCTGATCGTTGGGTAAGCATCTGGATCATATAATCTAGCTCATCATCAAGCATCTCTGAGTACTCATGCATGATGACCCCTAGAGTATCAGATGAAACTTTTGCTCTCATAAGACTTTATATGAGAGTGCGTTTTGCCTTTGACTCTCTACTAGGATCCATAATACCTAACATACAAAACAAAATGGGTTAGAAATCAATATATATACATGTACATATGTATGTGTGTATACATGTATGGTGCATATGTGAGTGTGTGTATGCATCTAAACATGTATGTATGCATATGCATGTGCATTATGTATGAAAATGTATGCATGTGTGTGTATGTGTGTGTGTATGCATGTAAGTATGTATGTATGCATATGCATTATGTATGCATATGTATGCATGCATGTGTATGTGTGTGTATGTGTCTCTATATGTGTGTATGCATATATATGTGTGTATGTCTCTATGTGTCTGTCTATACATATATATGTGTGTATGTGCCCATGTGTGTATGTGCCCATGTGTGTATGTGCCCATGTGTGTATGTGCCCATGTGTGTATGTGTGTGTGTGTCTGTGTGTATATACGTGTGTATCTGTATATATGTGTCTATGCATTTGTATGCATATGTATGCATGTGTGTGTATGTGTGTGTATATGTTTGTATGTCTATGTATGCATGTAAGTATGTATGTATGCATATGTGTGTGTGTATGTCCTCTAATAGTTAGTATGAGTTGTGGGCTCTTATACTCTATAAGGCGGGCTTCCCCTATAACTTTACCTTCACTCATAGTAGGAGCTTTTTTCACTAGAGTGGATGTGGAGGCTTCATCAATGATCAGTATAACTTTTTATCTAAATTTTGCATCCATATTTATGATTAAAAATACTAACCTCTTTTTTAATGGAATTGAATAATATTAAAGCCTCATATTCCATAGGAGTATGGGCTATGTGTGATTGTTCAAACTCCTTCTAGACTCTATCGAATGCATGTCCAATTAGTCACTTGTGCTTGTAAGCTATTGATTCTTTTGTCTCTCTTCACTTGGAGTGGGTCTATCCTCATGTGTCCCTTTTTCCTTTTTGAGTCCATTTGTTCTTGACTCTTGACATGTTTCTACTTGAGCTTTCCCTTTGCTTCTTGTTTCCATAACAAAAGAGTATATTTCTTCTAAATGTACTACCATAGCAGATGTTGATGACATGGTTTCTTTTTCCACCTTTTTCTTAATCACTAAGACCATTTGAATGTGAGGTCCTAGGGTCGATGCCTTGTTCTTTTGGCAAAAAATGGTGCATTGATCCCTAGCTTTTGGGAAACTACTATGAAGATGAGAATTTTCTGATAGAGGGCATTTGCTTTGATAAGTTCCACATTCCCCATACCTAAATCAAATCATTGGCCTTCTAGGAGCATTTCCAAATCTATCTATCTATCTATCTATCTATCTATCTATCTATCTATCTATCTATCTATCTATCTATCTATCTATCTATCTATCTATCTGTTTGTCTGTCTGTCTGTCTGTCTATCTGTCTGTCTATCTATCTATCTATCTATCTATCTATCTATCTATCTATCTATCTATCTATCTATCTATCTATCTATCTATCTATCTATCTATCTATCTATCTATCTATCTATCTATCTATCTATCTATCTAGTTATTTATCTATCTATTTATATATCTATCTATCCATATATCTATGTATCTATCTATATATCTATCTCACCATCCATCCATCTATCTATCTATCTATTGATCTATCTATCTATATATATATCTATCTATCTATCTATCTATCTATCTATCTATCTATCTATCTATCTATCTATCTATCTATCTATCTATCTATCTATCTATCTATCTATCTATCTATCTATCTATCTATCTATCTATCTATCTATCTATGTGTCTATGACTCTATCCATCCATCTATCTATCTATCTATCTATCTATCTATCTATCTATCTATCTATCTATCTATCTATCTATCTATCTATCTATCTATCTATCTATCTATCTATCTATCTATCTATCTATCTATCTATCTATCTATCTATCTATCTATCTATCTATCTATCTATCTATCTATCTATCTATCTATCTATCTATCTATCTATCAATCAATCAATCTATCGATCTATCCATCCATCCATCCATCTATCAATTTATCTATCCATCTATCTATGAGGAATCAATCATAGAATATTACACTCAAGCTCATTGAAAATTGATCACATTAATTTATTAAAGTTTTATTGACCATATAGATTAATTCCATACATGGAGATACATCTCTAGAGTGCCATGAGCTTTGAGTAGGAATGGAAAGAGAAAGAAGTGAAGCTCTACATGGGAAAGTGAAAGAAAAGTATGGAAGAGAGGTGAAGAAAGCATCCTTGCAGCCATGTATGTTAGAATATGGTTTTCAAGCCATGTGATAAATCATCGTTTTCAAGGAGAGGTGCCTCATTGTGGTATGTGTGATGCTATAATACGTTATTGAGAATAAAAATAGGGACAAATTTAATGGTTTGAAGGAAAATAATTTCCAGGGAAAGAGGTGCTTAGTACATGATCAACATTTAGTTTCAATCTTATCAATGGTAGAGTTTTGGAGGGACGTTCTTGGATAGTTGGATGTTTCTTTGTTTGTTGAGGACTTCTTCAAGTTCATGAAATGAAAAGGTTGGAAACTAGGCTTCTCCAGTATATTTGATCAATAAAATAAAGATCTTATAAAGCTTAATTTTAACATCTTCCTAAGTTTTCTTTTGCTTAGAAGTAGTTTATGGTACTGGATGTCTTCGATGATATGGATTTTGGTACTGAATGTCTTCGATGATATGGATTATGCTCTGGCTGAGAAGTAATTGATGGTACTGAATGCCTTCGATGAAGATTTCAGATAAATACCTATGGGCTTGACAAAAATGTATAGATACAAAAAAGAGTTGGATGTTGATGACTTTAAGAGTTATCTGCACATGTCAATTGAAAAACCGTGGTCTCAAAGTTTTGGGAGCCCTTAACTTCCTTTTCATTCACCTGGGGTCTGTGGGCACTAGTCCCTTTCACTTGTACTTTTTTTTCCTTTTAATTAATACAAGTATGGGAGAATAGGGTAAGGCCAAACTTCCTTTATTTAAGAAAAACGGTGATCTCCTTTTGAGAGCTTATAAGAGCCAGAGTTGGTAGCCAAAAAAGATCCAATATATTAAATTAGAAAAATATATTAAACTATATTATAGTTGCTTCATAAAAGTTTCCCATGATTGGAAACGTCCCGTGCGCTTCAATTATTATGATATCCTCCAAGTTCTCCTACATCGTGCAACAACATGATTATATAATAAAAATAATGAATTAGTTATCATACTATCTAACTAATAAGGTGCTGCATTGGCCCAAACATGACGAAAGACAAATATACAAATACATTTCATCATTGGTGGGTCTTTTTCCTGTTCTATACATTCCGTTGTATGAATATTAATATATCCGGCGATCATAAGCTATTCAATTAAGAAAGACACCGTGCAATCAAAGTACTGGTTTATGATATAAAGTAGTAAAAAACTCTAGTTAATCAAGTTTTGAAATGATTTTCATATGCGCAAGACTTATGAGGAGAAATGCATTGCCAAATATGATTGTTCATGGATCTGTCCCGCCTCTTTTATGGATTTTTCTTTTCTCATTATCCAACAACTTTTTCTATTCAAATCTTGAATTCAACTTAAATCTTCTAGGTCAATATTAAAAATCGAAGTTTCTTCCTATTCTTTAATTATAATATTATACAAAAATGATGAGAATTATGGCTAAGACGTACTGAAATCAGACATAATTTGGAAAGCACTTAGTTTCATCACAATTCACCGCCTCTTTGTCCTTGCGAGGAGATATTCTCCATATCCGAGCTCACATCTGTGTTTTCCAAAGATGCTTGAACTCACCTTCTTGCCAATGATATCCTTCGTTGGATGAATGTGGAGAGAGACAGAGAGAGAAGGAGAGAGAGACGTAAAAGAGGTTTGGAGCATCCTTGTTAGGATATGCACAAAAGATAATATAATCACTTCTCTCTAGTAGTATTGCAACATAAGGTTTCCTTTGGTTCTCCTCGTGTTCATAATGCCTTCCATCCTCTTATTCATATCTTTGGAATGCTAAATCCAAGTGAAGATTTTCTTGAAGGTTCTTTGCAAATGGCTCATGAAAAAGAAAATCACCATCATCCTACTTTTACATCTCATTCGAGCATGCACCATCATTTAAATGATGCCAATATCAACACTCCTTCCAAAGCTCCTAAGAATCATAGTTAAAGCATCGCCTATATGAGAGTGGCATATGTGACACAACAAGAGCATCACATATGCAACACTCAAAAGCATCGCATATGTGATGCACAATAATATCACATATATGATGGTTGTGATGATCGCATATACGAGCAATGCACTTCACTTATATGATGCTTGCTTTGGACAAAAAAATTATTTGGCTCCATGATCATCATTTTGCATGTGTATAATCAAAGAGCGATCTAGCATTCACATATAAGCTACACTGACAAGCTCGAGCTCTCTCTTTCTCTATCTCTCTATCTACTAATTTTTATCTCTGTTTATCTCTCTCTCTCTCCCTCTCTCTCTCTCTCTCTCTCTCTCTCTCTCTCTCTCTCTCTCTCTCTCTATTTCTCCTTCTTTCTCTTTTAATTTCTCTCTCTCTCTCTCTCTCTCTCTCTCTCTCTCTCTCTCTCTCTCTCTCTCTCTCTCTCTCTCTCTCTCTCTCTCTCTCTCTCTCTCTCTCTCTCTCTCTCTCTCTCTCTCTCTCTCTCTCTCTCTCTCTCTCTCTCTCTCTCTATTTCTCCTTCTTTCTCTTTTAATTTCTCTCTCTCTCTCTCTCTCTCTCTCTCTCTCTCTCTCTCTCTCTCTATAAATATATATATATATATATATATATATGTGTGTGTGTGTGTGTGTGTATCGTAGGTTATTGCAACAAGTTTACCATGCATAATATATTGCTAATTAATGTAGATACACCTTTGATTGTTTGTATATCATCTAATTTCTCTTTGTTTTCATAAATTAACATACTCACACTTACACATTCACATGCACATGTTACCACATGCATGCACATGCACATACACACAAACACATATACATACTTATACACATACACATACACATGCACATACACACATATACACACACATACACATGAACAAACACACACATACATACATATCCACATAAACTTACACATGCACATACAAACACATAAACATTCACATACACAAATGGATATGCACATGCACATGCATAGGCATGCACATGCACATGCACAGGCATGCACATGCACATGCACATGCATGCATATTCACATGCATGCATATGCACACCCATGCATGCACATACACGCACACATACACACATAAACACATTCTTATACACATACAAAAACATATACACATACACACACATGCACATATATATATGCTTGCATGTGCACATGCACATGCACATGCATCCACATGCTCATACATATACACATGCATATACACACATGCACATACACATACACATGCATAATGCATATACACACATACACATACACATACACATACACACACATACACATACACCTAAATATACACATGCACATACATGTACACATACACATACACACACATGCACACATAGATACACACACATACATGGACATACACAAATATAGATATATACTTACATGTACATACATACATATAGACACAAAAATACATGCACATCCATACATATACTCACACAACACACATATAATATGAATGAATGATAAAATTAAAGTAATAAATCACATGTTTAATATAAAGTGTAATAAAAATTATTAGGACATTTTTGTGTTTATTTATGATAAAAATTTTACAACCCATCTTAGCCTAGTATTGAACATGCATCCATTGTTTCACTCATATAAACTTGAGCATCCACTATCTTTTTCATGTCCTATACAATGCAATAGGAAGTATCATTCGAGGCTGAGCATCTTCCTCAAGCATCTACCTTAGCACCATTTCCTTGTCTCAACTATTAGCAATCCCTGAGGTGTAATGCCGGTGATCATATCCTTCACATAATCATGACCAAGGGCATTGACAATCGTGTAGTGTTTGTTTAGTGTCTTTTTATACCACCTAGTTTAGAGAAAGGGTACCCATATCAACAGTGTCCAAAACTATAGAAAGCACTTCAGCAAGTTCATATCCTTTCGACTTGATGTGTGAAGTAGATCCATATCATGTAGTGCATTGCGCTTAATAGAATTAATCTCTTGGAATGATGGTGTAAATATTTAGAGACTCCAATCCCATGTTGGCTGACTCTGGATCATAATTTTTGAATTGTCAGATTTAGCATCTTTCGATGTGGTCTTTTGCTCTATTCATCTCATAGCTAAGCTAGTCATGCAGATCGGACTTTGTGTTTTTCATTGCGTCTATTTAGGTATTCATCAGTTCACATTGATGAACTCACAAACTACCTCTCTGGTGTTGGAGACATAGGACCAAAGAAATAAGGATATAGGGAAGAGAGAAACATCACGAAAGTGCCCATAGGAGCAACTACCTCTCTTTAAAGCACTTGCAAAGAGCTACACCCATCAGGTATTCATGACTCCTCATGCATCTGCTTCTTTCTACCATCGATAGCAAATCTCCTATTCTTGCTTCGCCACAAACATAGAGAGGGAGACGAATGCAGTACACTATGGGGTGTGATTCCTTGCGGGTCTGTGGGGGGTGTACTCTGAGCTACGGGTTGTAGGGGAAGGGCTGGAAAGGTGGATGGTAGAGTGTAGTTGATGGCGTAGAGGGGAGTAGAGTTAGCTACAGAGCCTTGGGGGCTATGGAGTAGTGGAGATCGAGAGGAATGGCTGGCATGAAGTCCCGAGCCTCATGACTTGTAGGATTGCACGAGTGTGGGAGACAGGTGCGTTGCGGGCTCCTTGGAATTGAACTATGGTCGGTGGATATGGCAGAGAGAGAGAGAGATGGAGGGTGGTGGAGTGTGGGTTGTAGGGGGAGGGATGGCTAAGGGTAGAGAGAGAGAGAGAGAGATGGGGCTTATAGGGTGTGGGAAGTAGGATGGCAGATGGGGAGAGAGAGAGAGAGAGAGAGAGAGAGAGAGGATTGTGAATAGCAAGCTACAAGTAGTGGATGGTAGGGAAGGAGGGAGAGAGAGAGAGAGAGAGACAGAGAGAGAGAGAGTTGGAGGGTGGTGGAGTGTGGGCCATGGGGGAGGGATGGGAGACGGTGGAGAGAGAGAGAGAGAGAGATATATAGAGAGAGAGAGAGATCGAGAGAGAAAGAGAGACAGAGAGAGAAAGGGAGAGAGAGAGAGAGAGAGAGAGAGTGAGAGCAAGAGATGGAGGGTGGTGGAGTGTGGGCCATAGAGGGAGGGATAGTGGAGGGTGAAGAGAGAGAGAGAGAAAGAGAGAGAAGGTGCTACTATTCCACCTTTTGGTTAAGAGTTATCTTACTCAAGCTATGAAGCTACACAAGCCCAACACATATCTACACGAATCTGTTCCAATGCCACTTGATTGAGTAAGTAGTTGATGCTTGTTGTGACTCTAGAGAAATGGAACAAGTTTGTAGATGTGTTCTCTGTGTCTCTCTCTCATAGAAGAGTGATTCACACTCTCATGCTTGTAGAAGATATATTATCCATGCAAAGGAGCAATGTTGTTGGCTTGCTCACATGGTTAGAGAAGGATCCAATAGGCCATTTGCTTGCTCACATAGATAGATAGTGCTTCATGTACGTAGCTTTAGAGATAACTAGAATCTTGATGAGATCTATATTTTTGTGGTGTGCAGGTAAGAGACGAACATCATACTTCATCTGATTCACTTCTTGTAAGGTTGCCTCAGATATTGCAATTTTGCAAAGGGATGTCAACAATAGCATGAAGACACATCAATAGTAATGATGGACATAATGCACTTTGTCATGGCACAAACTATAGCCAATAGGGCACTGTCATGCTTGCGCTATGCACAGAGAGAGAGAGAGATGAGGAGAGAAGGTGGGGATTGTGGATGGCAAGGGGAGGAATGTGGTTGGTAAAATGGTGGGCGTGAGGGGTGACGGGGTGCACGGGGAAATGGTGGAGAGAGAAGGTACATATGGAGGGATGATGGAGGGTGAATGTTGTCATGAGTAAGGAGATAAGGAAGAGAGCTCACACACACACACTCACTCTCAAGGAGAAGCACACACAGAGATTGAGGCAAGGAAAATCGATCTTCTTCTTCTTCTTCTATTACATAAAAGGAATGTACAAGAATGACCTAAAAACAAGAATACAACAAGTGCATTATATAAAAAGCAGTACATAAGGAAAATCCTAATGCCCGCGAATGAGTAAGCTATTAAGAACCAAATGTGCCATCACTCTCGATAGATAAATCTAATAAATCTCAATGAAGTATCCCTGCATATACCGGCGTGACATGTCAGAGAAACAAAAAACTGGTACGTGTCATCCTAGATCATCACATGTTGAGCTTGATATCTCAACACTCCCCCTCAAGCTCAATGCCATATCCTATAATCCAAGCATCTCCCAAAACTTCTTCAACTTCTCAGCTCCAAGTGCTTTGGTGAAAATATCAGCAACCTGCTCATCTGTTCTCACATACACAAGATCAATATCACCTGCTAATACCTTCTCTCTGATGAAGTGATAATATACATCGATATGCTTTGTTCTAGCATGCAAAATAGGGTTCTGTGCTAAATGTATGTTGCTAAGGTTATCACAATAGATATTGATAGGCTTTTGCACTTCCACACCAAAATCTACAAGTAATATCTCCAGCCATGATGCCTCACATGCTACCATTGCAGCACCTCTATCCTCAGCCTCTCTACTCGACAAAGCAACAATGGGTTGCTTCTTACTGCTCCATGTAATAGCTGCACCTCCAAGTGAGAAAAGAAAGCCACTAGTAGATCTTCTATCTGGAGTACTACCAACCCAATCTGCATCGGCGTATCCATGAACCTCCAAGTCTACACTAGCTTCATAAAACAATGCATAATCCAAAGTAGCACTCACATAACGTAAGAGTGTGCCTCAGAGCATCCAAATGTGGCTTCTTGGGAACCTGCATAAACTGAATTTCAAGTCCAACAGTAGCTTAAATCATGCCTTGTAATTGTAAGATATATAAGACTTCCCACAATTTTCCTATACATAGTAGCATTTTCAAATGCTTCACCTGATGTAGTATCCAACTTCAAATTCTGATCTAATGGCATAGAAATTGGCTTACAACCAGCCATACCATACTTTTGCAGCATATTCAAGGCATATTGTCTTTGCGACATCCATATACCTATTTATTTATGTATAAACTCAATGCCCAAGAAATAGCGCAGTGCACCAAGATCTTTCATGTCAAATTCCTGTATAAGAAGTTGCTTTACCTCTTCGATGCTTTCTTCATTATCGCCATCGACAATCAAGTCATCAATATAAATGGCCACAATCGTGATGCCATCATCAGCATTCCTTGCATATAGTGAATGATCTGCATCACACATAGAAAACCAAATGCTGGTTAAGTAATTAGCAATCCTTGCATGCAATGCGTTTGGAGCCTTCTTCAGCCCATACAAAGCCTTTTGCAACCTGCAAACATATTCTCGATGCTTTGAATCTTCATATCCTTGTGGCTGGTCCATATATACGTCTTCCTATAACTCACAATGTAGGAAAGCATTCTTCACATCCATCTGATGCAAAGTCCATCCTTTTGTTGTAGCTAATGCAACAAGTGTCCTAACAGTAGAAATTTTAGCTACAAAGCTGAATATTTCCTCATAATCAATGCCATATGTCTGTGCATATCCTTTAGCTACCAATCGTGCTTTATACCTGCTTATGCTACCATCAACATTATGCTTTACCTTGTAAACCCATTTACAGCCTATTGATTTCTTTCCTTGCGGAAATGGAACCAACTTCCATGTATCATTTCCATAAAGTGCAGCCATCTCCTCATCCATAGCTTTTTCCCAATCTACAATTCCAATTGCATCTTCAAAGCAAGAAGGTTCATCATCTTGTATTACCTTTGTCATGTAGGCATAATGAAGAGCCATGTAACTATCATATGTCAATCATTGCACTAATTGTTGAGATATCAAGCTCAACATGTGATGATCCAGGATGACACGTACCAGATTTCTCTGACATGTATAGTGGTCACGCCGGTATATGTCAGGGATACTTCATTGAGCTTTATTAGATTTATCTACCGAGAGTGATGGCACATTTGTTTCTTGCCAGCTCACTCATTCGCGGACATTAGGTTTTTCCTTAAGTACTGGTCTTTATATATTGCACTTGTTGTATTCTTGTTTTTAGGTCATTCTTGTACATTCCTTTTATGTAATAGAAGAAGAAGAAGAAGATCATTCTTCCCTGTCACAATTTGTGTGTGTGCTTCTCCTTGAGAGTGAGAGTGTGTGTGTGAGCTCTCTTCCTTATCTCCTTCCTTGTGACATGGTATTAGAGCCAGCGTGGCTGTAGAGAGCTCGTGGAGAAGGCGATGGTGAAGACTACGCGGCAAGGCGTGGAGAAAACGCGATTTCACAAATGGCCTCCATTTGCTACGAAAATCGGCATGAAGGTAGAAGATCGAAGTTTCGGCATGAAGGTAGAAGATCGAAGTTTGTCATATCAAAGTTTCGGAGCCATCTCGACCTCCATTTCGAGCCCGCAAGGTGGGGCCCACAAAAAAACCAGGTCAGTTTCAGAAACTGTAACTTGCCTTGTGTTTGGTGACACTCATATATTCCAGATCCAGAATTTCAAGCGATTCTGTGTACTGTTGATACACGAAAATTGTGTTTTTCTAAGATCGAACTGTCATGTCATAGTGCTACAGTGTTCAAGCAGAAATGCTGCTTGTAGTGTGTTGCGATGTTGTGAATTGTTGCAGAAATGGCAAACACAGATGGAATGAGTCAGCTTATGAGCGATAAGCTGGACAAGAACAACTTCCATGCTTGGAGATTCAGAATGACGAATTTCCTGATGGGAAAAGGCTAATGGAAGTACACTGAAGGAGAGAATGAAAATGCTCCGCAGTTACCAGAAAGGAATCGGACTGCAGAACAGTTAAGTGCATATGAGGAATGGAATCAAGGAGCACGAAAGGTAATGTATTGGATATCTGTTAGCATACAGGATAGCATGATTGGACACACATAGGATGCCAAGACTCCAAAAGAGGTTTGGAACAGTTTGGTCACTTTGTACGAGACCAATACAAAGGCACAAAAATTGCAACTCAAGAACGAGCTGCATACATTGGAGAAAAAGAGCATGTCAGTAAGTGACTACACTCTAAAAATCAAAAGCATATGTGAGTCACTTGCATCTATTGGCGTGAATGTAGATGATGATGATAAGGTGGAAGTGTGCCTTCGTGGTTTAGGAGCTGCATATAAGCAGTTCAGAACTTCTATACAGACCAGGGAAAATATTCCGAATTTTGCTGATTTGGTATCTATGCTGATTATTGAAGAAAAGAATCTTGGTGAGGATTAAAACTCCCAAGGAAAGCCCAGTTCTGAGCAGGTATTCTACTCTGGCAGAGGAAGAGGCAGAGGTAGAGGTTTTGGAAGTGGAAGAGGAAACAATAACCAAGACCAAGGTCAACAACAGTCATGCAGGAGGAAGAGGACAGTTTCGAGGCAGGGGGAGTCAAAGAGGTCGCCTGAAATTTCCAAAGAAATGATTCAGGTAATGATAGTAAAGGATGTTGGAATTGTGGTAAACCTGGACACTTTGAACGTGATTGTAGGTTGAAGAATCAAAATAACATAAGGCAGCAAAACATCTATGCATCCACAAGTGCACATGATTCTGAGAAGTTGTTTATGGTTCAACATCACATGATGAATACGGTGTCTGTTGGTGTTTCAAAATCGAATGATAATGTCTGGTATGTTGATTCAGGTGCTTCAAATCACATGACCAGTCATGCAGAATGGTTTAGTAGTTTGCAAAAAATTCCAGTTCCTGGATATGTTGAAGCAGGTGATGATACATTGCATCCTACTGAGCATACAGGAAACATAGCATTGTCGGACGGAAAGGTAAAACATCTCGCTGATGTGCTGCATGTTCCAAATATAACAAAGAATCTGGTTTCTGTTGGACAAATGGTTGACCAGGGATTACAAGTCAGGTTCAATGCTGATGGATTATATGTAGAAGAGTACAAGCAGGATGGACGATTGGTTGCCAAAGGAAACAAAGTGGGAAGGATGTTCACCTTAAATGTCAAGATTCCTGAAATGAATGCAGCCATGTTTGCAAAAGGTGCAGGAGTTATTGCAGATATAGAGATATGGCACAAACGGATTGGACATGCAAACTTGCAAAGGCTGAAACTGATGCAGTCAAAGGAGATTGTCCATGGACTACCAAATTTCAAAGCTGCAGAAATGCAAAAGGTATGTGCAGCATGTCAATTTGGTAAACAATCAAGAGCATCATTTCCACATGACAAGCATGTTAGTGAGAATGTACTAGAAGTAGTACATACAGATGTTTGGGGTCCATCAAAGACCACATCTATGGGTGGTTGCAGGTTTTATGTTACTTTCATTGATGACCATACACGCAAAGTATGGGTATATTTCATGAAAGAGAAGAGCGAGGTGTTTACTCACTTCCAGAATTTTAAAGTCATGGTGGAAAAGTAGACAGGGAAGTACATTCAGACATTAAGATCTGATGGAGGAGGTGAATACATGTCAAATGAGTTCAGCAGTTTTCTAAAAAATCATGGAATTCGACGTCAGTTTTCATGCACGTACACACCACAACAGAATGGTGTTGCTGAACGCAAAAACAGACATATTGCAAAAATAGCAAGAGCCTTAATGGCTGAGAAGAATATGCCTCATTGTTATTAGGCAGAAGTTGTGCATACTGCTGTATACATCATGAACAGAACTTCGACTGCTGCTATACATCAAGTTACACCTGAAGAGAAGTTTATGTTGGTGCAGACCAATCACCAATTGAAGTTTGGAAAACAAAAAGATGGAGATAAGATCAAGTCTTGAAGCAAAGAAGGTGGTTACATTCACATGATGAATGATATGTACACATATGTACATTAGTGAAGACATAGATCACTTATACTTTTGTCTAGTTACAAGCTTGTACATATTTGCCTATAAATGCTTTGGAAAAATGTCGGGGCAATAAGAGAGACAAAGGGGGAGACAACAAGAGAGTATGAGAATAGTGCATTTGTAAGTTGTAAGACTCATTAGAGTTCATAGGAATGTGAAGAAGTCTCTGACACAACTCAATTCTGATTTTCTGAGGAATAGAAGAAAAGTTGCGCCCGAAGTTTTCGTGTCTTCTCCTTCTGTGGTAAAACTTTTGTGGAATGCTTTTGTACAAGTCTAAGTCTAGAGTTGATAGATCTCTGTATAAAGTTTTAGCTTCCAATTGTGATCAGGCTAAGAGAATTGTGTGTAGGAACATTCATATGTAAAGAATGTTCACAGTCTCCTGAAACAAGCGCAGATTTCGAGTTCAATGAAATGAGTAGTGCTCAGTGCACAGTGTAAAGTTTTACACATATGATAGCTCAAAATCTAAGTTGAGAGATAAGCTATCTACATCTAAAAGCATTTGACCAAACGGGTTCGACATTGGGAGAACTATAGCTAAGAAGTTACAGGTGTCAAAGTCGCTACTGCAGAGAAGTAGTTTTACACACAGGTAAAGTGTTTGAGTTATTTCTCAGAGTATACTGAATTATTTGAAGAGATTCAAGTTGCAAAAGGTGCGCAATCTTAAGGCGAAGCAACCTACAAAGTTTTATAAAAAACTTTACACAAATGGTTAGACAATCAAGGATTAATCTGCAGCAGACTTTCCTGAGAAGTTGAATTTTTCAGAATAGTCAATTTTCTGATAAGTTGATGAATGTTCTCTAAATTTGGTGGAGTCTGAAGTTGTTCTTGATATAGAGGTGGTCTAAATTCAAGGTCAACTTGTTCTTTTGGAGATTAACACTCTCCATCAGTGGTATCAGAGCAGGACGCATCAGAATCAAGGAAAGGGAGACTCTGACTACTGCAGAAATACAAACTTTACATCTTGAAGGATCAAAAGGACAAAGATTGAAGAAAGCTTGAAGGAAGACACATTGAAGTTGTCAAAAGGATTAGAAGAAGTAATATTTGAAGTCAAGGTACATTTATTCCTCATAAAGTTTAAAGATCTGTTAATACAGGTGAAGGAAGATGGGAGATTCTCTTCAGATAGAGAAATTGGATAGAGAGAACTATCCTGCATGGTCAATGAGGATGGAAGCTCATCTGATGAGCAAAGATTTGATAGCTTACATTACAGGAGAAGAAGAAAAGCCTCAATTTAGAGATCCTAGTGTTCCAACTAGGGAAGAATTATCAGATTTGAAGAATTGGATGAAAAGAGATGCTCAAGCTAGGAGCATAATCTATATGGCAGTCAATGACTACTTGCTACCTCACATTAGAGGTCTTGAAAGTGCAAGTGAGATATGGAATGCTTTGGAGGAGCATTTCCAAAACACTACAAAGTCAAGGAAGGCATCCCTATGGGTAGAGTTTACCACTTTCAAGAAGAAGGCTTCACAATCAATATCTGATTATGTGAAAAAGATGGACATTGCAGATGCATTAGGAGCAGTGGATGAAGACATTGAAGAAGATGGTAATTTCAGAGGTAGAGGTAGTAGGGGTTACTTTGGAAGAAATGCAGGTAGAGGTTTCCAAAGTCAACAATATAACAATACCTACTACAATTATGCTTCAGATCAGAAGGAAGATTCAACATTGATAATGAATGCAACTTTTGAAAGGCAGAATGAAGATCAAAGAGTCTTCTACATTGACTCAGGGTGTAGCAATCACCTGAGTGGTAATATAGCCTTGATGACTGATTTGGAGAATAAGGTATCTAATCATGTTGTTCAAACAGGTGACAACACAAAGCACAATGTGAAGTCAATTGGATCAGTGAGAGCCAAGGATGGTAGCACCTTATTGAGTAAGGTCTTGTATGTTCCTACGATTCCTAAGAATTTGATAAGTGTAGGACAAATTGTGGAAAAAGGTTATGAAGTAAGGTTCACTAATGAAGGAGTGTTTGTGGAAGACCCTAGCAATGGGTATAAACAAATTGTTTCAGGGAAGAAAGAAGGAAGATTGTTCACATTGAAGATTCAAGGTAATGTTGGTCATGCCTTGTTCACTTATGGAGGACATAAGATCTCTGAGTTAGATCTTTGGCACAAGAGACTTGGACATTTCAATGAAAGAGGTATTAAAGACATGATTAATAATGGTTCAGTGCTTGGATTGCCTAATGTTGCAGGTCAACATATGACATACAGATGTGAGGCATGTCAATTAGGTAAGGCTCATAAGCAACCCTATTCTAAGCATGGGTTTATGTATTCAGAGAAACTTGAGTTGGTACACACAGATGTGTGGGGACCATCAAAGGACTTCAGTATCAATGGCTCAAGGTATTATGTGATTTATGTTGATGATGCTACTAGATGGATCACTATCTATGTGATCAAAGATAAGTCAGAAGTATTCAATACTTTCAAACATTATCATATGTATGCAGAGAGAATTACAGGACATAAGTTGAAGAGACTAAGGTCAGATGGAGGGGGAGAGTATTTCTCTAATGAGTTCAGTGATTACTTGTGGAATGCAGGTATAAAAATAGAGGTTACTTGCAGGTACTCTCCTCAACAAAATGGTGTAGCAGAAAGGAGGAATAGGACTCTTATTGAGTTTGCAAGATCCATGATGAAGGAGAAAAATTGCCCAAATTATTTGTGGGCTGAGGCTATAAATACAGCTACTTATTTGGTTAGTAGGCTACCATGTAAAGCCTTGCAGGGTATAACACCTTATGAGGCATGGTGGGGTAAGAGACCTACACTAGACCATTGCAAAGTATTTGGATGTTTGGCCTATGCATATGTGCCATCACAATTAAGGCACAAATTGGAACCTAAAGCTGAAAAATATGTGTTTATTGGTTATGATGATAAGCAGATGGGATACAGGTTGTGGAATCCATCCACAAAACATTTTCTTGTATCAAAAGATGTTACATTTGATGAGCAAGGTACTTGGTATGCAGGTACTATCAATATTAATACAGATGATGAAGAAATTGTGAGCCAAAGGAAAGGTAAATCAAAGGTTCAGATATTTGATGAGCAAGAGAATAATGAAGTGCAGGTTGAAGTGGAAGAAACACCAAGATTTGATCCTGAATGTGAAGAACCAGAAACCTCAAGAAGTGGAGAACTTAGGAGGTCTACAAGGAACAAATGGCAACCTACAAGGTATAGCTATGATACTTCATTCTTGACTACTAAGGATTATACTTACATGATTAAAGCAGATGAAGACCCTTCTACATATGAAGAGGCAAACGGTAAAGAGATTTGGGAAAAAGCTATGCAAGAAGAATATGATGCATTGATGGAGAATCAAACATGGGATTTGGTTCCAAAGCCAAATAGCCAGAAGATCATTGGATGCAAATGGGTCTATAAGACAAAGAGATTTGCAGATGGAAGTGTGTCTAGGTATAAAGCTAGACTTGTTGTAAAAGGGTTTGCTCAGACATATGGTATTGACTATGATGAGACTTATAGTCCAGTGGCAAAGATGACAACCATCAGAACACTCATAGCAATTGCTGCATGCAAAGGTTGGAAATTGTGTCAATTAGATGTGAAGAATGCTTTTTTTAATGGTTATATTTCAGATGATGTTTTCATGGAGCAACCTCAAGGATTTAGAGATGGAAGATATCCAGATCATGTGTGTAAGCTCAAGAGAGCTTTATATGGCTTGAAGTAGGCCCCAAGGGCATGGAACTATAGGCTTGTAAAGTTCTTAAAGGAACTTGGATTTCAAGTTTCAAAAGCAGATAGTAGCTTGCTTGTTAAAGCAAGTGATGATGGGTTCATTTACATATGTATATATGTTGATGATATAATTCTTACAGGTACAGATGAGAAAGGCATACAAAGCCTAAAGAAGCAAATGGAGAAAGAGTTCAAAATCAGTGACTTGGGAGATTTGTCATACTTCTTGGGCATGGAAATTTCATACACTCAACATGGAGTGTATGTGACTCAAGAGAGGTACTTGAAGAACTTGTTAACCAAGTTTAAAATGAATGATTGCAGAGTAGCACCTACTCCAATGGAGGTGAATCACAAATTAAGCAGATTTGGAGGTGAAGAGTTCAAGGACATGAAGCAATATCAGAGTTTGGTTGGTAGTCTTATCTATGCTACATTAACTAGGCCTGATTTATCATATGCAGTTGGGGTTTTGTCTCAATTCATGCATTATCCTAGAAAAGAACATTGGATTGCAGGTCAAAGAGTGTTGAGGTACATTAAGGGTACACTCAAAGAAGGTTTTTATTATGGATTTACATCAGATACAAATATCAAAATATATAGTGATGCAGATTGGGCAGGTAATCCAGATGATAGAAGGTCAACTTATGGATACATGTGTTATGTGGGAGATAAGTTAATCTCCTGGTGCTCAAAGAAGCAACATACAGTTGCTTTGTCATCTACAGAAGCAGAGTACAAAGGCATGGTTGAAGCTGCAAAAGAAGTGATATGGCTTAAGACTCTCATGAAGAGTTTTGACACTATACAGAGCATACCTATCATTTATGGTGATAACATGAGTTCATTATATCTAGCTGCTAATCCTGTTTTTCATGCCAGGACCAAACACATTGAGATACAGTATCACTTTCTAAGAGAGAAGGTGATGGATAAGGAGATTGAAGTTATACATACTTCAACAAAAGATCAGATAGCTGATATGCTTACAAAAAGTTTAGATGGACCAAAGTTACAGAAGTTCAAAGACATGGCAGGCATAAAGAAGATAAGAGAAACCTCAATTGATGATTGAGGGGGAGCTGTTGGTGCAGACCAATCACCAATTGAAGTTTGGAAGACAAAAAGATGGAGATAAGATCAAGTCTTGAAGCAAAGAAGGTGGTTACATTCACAGGATGAATGATATGTACACATATGTACATTAGTGAAGACATAGATCACTTATACTTTTGTCTAGTTACAAGCTTGTACATATTTGCCTATAAATGCTTTGGAAAAATGTCGGGGCAATAAGAGAGACAAAGGGGGAGACAACAAGAGAGTATGAGAATAGTGCATTTGTAAGTTGTAAGACTCATTAGAGTTCATAGGAATGTGAAGAAGTCTCTCACACAACTCAATTCTGATTTTCTAAGGAATAGAAGAAAAGTTGCGCCCGAAGTTTTCGTGTCTTCTCCTTCTGTGGTAAAACTTTTGTGGAATGCTTTTGTACAAGTCTAAGTCTAGAGTTGATAGGTCTCTGTATAAAGTTTTAGCTTCCAATTGTGATCAGGCTAAGAGAATTGTGTGTAGGAACATTCATATGTAAAGAATGTTCACAGTCTCCTGAAACAGGCGCAGATTTTGAGTTCAATGAAATGAGTAGTGCTCAGTGCACAGTGTAAAGTTTTACACATATGATAGCTCAAAATCTAAGTTGAGAGATAAGCTATCTACATCTAAAAGCATTTGACCAAACGGGTTCGATATTGGGAGAACTATAGCTAAGAAGTTACAGGTGTCAAAGTCGCTACTGCAGAGAAGTAGTTTTACACACAGGTAAAGTGTTTGAGTTATTTCTCAGAGTATACTGAATTATTTGAAGAGATTCAAGTTGCAAAAGGTGCGCAATCTTAAGGCGAAGCAACCTACACAGTTTTATAAAAAACTTTACACAAATGGTTAGACAATCAAGGATTAATCTGCAGCAGACTTTCCTGATAAGTTGAATTTTTCAGAATAGTCAATTTTCTGATAAGTTGATGAATGTTCTCTAAATTTGGTGGAGTCTGAAGTTGTTCTTGATATAGAGGTGGTCTAAATTCAAGGTCAACTTGTTCTTTTGGAGATTAACACTCTCCATCAGTTTACAGGTAAAAAGCCAAACTTATCACATCTGAAAGATTTTGGTTGTATTGCATATGTACATGTCCCAGATGAATTGAGGACAAAGCTTGATCCAAAAGCAGAAAAATGTGTCTTCATTGGATACTCCCTTGAGCAAAAGGGATATAAATGTTATAACCCACTCACACGACAGGTAAAGGTGAGCAGAGATGTGGTATTTGAAGAAATGTCAAGCTTCTATGCAGATGCCAAAGAAGGACTGAGTCTTGAACCAAATGACAAAGAAAATGCTAAAAAATCAAGTGCAAAATCTCAGGTTTTGAGTGGACCAGATGCATCACCAAGCAATAGTTCCAACTCAAATCCATGGAGTGGAAGATTACGTGGGAATTTCAGTCCAGCAAATTCATCAAATACATCCAAGAAAGGTAAAGAAAAGCTTTTTGCTAGTCATAAAACATGTGCAGGTTTTGAAGACGTTGATGGAGATTCAAGCGGTTCAGAAAAGAGTCTTGATGAGGAACTTGGATTTCCCTCTGTGAAGACTCCAGGAGTAAGAAGGGCACATGCAGATGATACAAGGAGAAGTGACCCACGACCAAGAAGATCTGGGAGGATACGTAATTCAGTGCAACAATTGACATATGATAGTTACATGGCTCGTCATTGTGCCTACATGACAAAGGTAATACAAGATGCTGAACCTTCTTGTTTTGAAGATGCAATTGGTAATGCAGATTGGGAAAAAGCTATGGATGAGGAGATGGCTGCACTTTATGGAAATGATACATGGAAGGTGGTTCCATTGCCGCAAGGAAAGAAACCCATAGGTTGTAAATGGGTTTACAAGGTAAAGCATAATGCTGATGGTAGCATAAGCAGGTATAAAGCAGGATTGGTAGCTAAAGGTTATGCACAGACACATGGGATTGATTATGAGGAAACATTCAGCCCTGTAGCTAAAATGTCTACTGTTAGGACACTTGTTGCATTAGCTACAGCAAAAGGATGGACTTTGCATCAGATGGATGTGAAGAATGCTTTCCTACATGGTGAGTTACAGGAAGAAGTATATATGGACCAGCCACAAGGATATGAAGATTCAAAGCATCCAGAATATGTTTGCAGGTTGCAAAAGGCTTTGTATGGGTTGAAGCAGGCTCCGCGTGCATGGCATGCAAGGATTGCTGATTACTTAACCAACATTGATTTTTCTATGTATATTTTCACCAAAGCACTTGGAGCTGAGAAGTTGAAGAAGTTTCGGAAGATGCTTGGATTACAGGATATGGTGTTGAGCTTGAGGGGGAGTGTTGAGATATCAAGCTCAACATGTGATGATCCAAGATGACACGTACCAGTTTTTCATTTCTTTGACATGTATAGTGGTCACACCGGTATATGCAGGGATACTTCATTGAGCTTTATTAGATTTATCTACCGAGAGTGATGGCACATTTGTTTCTTGCCAGCTCACTCATTCGCGGACATTAGGTTTTTCCTTATGTACTGGTCTTTATATATTGCACTTGTTGTATTCTTGTTTTTAGGTCATTCTTGTACATTCCTTTTATGTAATAAAAGAAGAAGAAGAAGATCATTCTTCCCTGTCACAATTTGTGTGTGTGCTTCTCCTTGAGAGTGAGAGTGTGTGTGTGAGCTCTCTTCCTTATCTCCTTCCTTGTGACACTAAATTCCTCATCCTCCCAGATCTTCTTGGTCCTGGGTCACTTCTCCTTGTATCATGTACATGTGCCCTTCTTACTCCTGGAGTCTTCACAGAGGGCAATCCAAGTTCCTCATCAAGACCCTTTTCTGAACTGTTTGAATCTCCATCAACGTCTTCAAAACCTGCACATGTCTTATGACTAGCAGAAAGCTTTTCTTTACCTTTCTTGGATGTATTTGATGAATTTGTTGGACTGAAATTTCCACGTAATCTTCCAATCCATGGATTTGAGTTGGAACTGTTGCTTGGTGATGCATCCGGTCCACTCAAAACCTGAGATTCTGCACTTGATTTTTTAGCATTTTCTTTGTCATTTGGTTCAAGGCTCGATCCTTCTTTGGCATCTGCATAGAAGCTTGACATTTCATCAAATACCACATCTCTGCTCACATTTACCTGTCGTGTGAAGGGTTATAACATTTATATCCCTTTTTCTCAAGGGAGTATCCAATGAAGACACACTTTTCTGCTTTTGGATCAAGCTTTGTCCTCAATTCATCTAGGACATGTATATATGAAATATAGCCAAAAACTTTCAGATGTAATAAGTGTCAGGGGAGCACTAGATTGTGCTCTCTAACTACAATAGACAAGATTTCTGAAATATACTTCTGATTACAAGAAAACCCACGTAGGGAAAATAGCACAGGAATATGTATCTGATACAAGAAGTCCCACAACCTGGGACCATAGGTGTAGATAACTCAACTAGAGATGATACAGGAGATCCCACAACCCAGGATGGAAGGAAAAGTATGGAGAACTTATATGCATGTTCTCAGCTATGGATGAGTAGAGAAAATGGATTCAAGAGAATCTCCTCCAAAGGGAAAGGGAAAGTGGAATACATTCCACTACTAGAGCTCGTTTCCTTAGAAGAGATTGAACAGAGAGAGAGAGTGAGAGTTTCACTTTCTCGCTTTTAGGTTGTCTAGGTAGAAGTGGCACTCTTCTATCAAAGGCAAGAGGAAGATCAGTTAATCATGATGGTTAGATTAAGTCTCACTTGTAAACTCTTGAGAGAAGCAATTATGCTATTTTCGGTGATGGTCTTTGACTAGATGAGATAATCTAGTTATTGACATTAGTTAGACTGGAAGTAGATTGATGATACTTCTCTTTTGAGTTTCTAAGAGATAGGGATATATCTAACCTATTAAGGTACCAAACTCTTAGTTGATGTTACATCATGAATAGGAAGAGTAAACATCAGTTAGGATGATGGGTACTTAAGGATTATCTAAATCTCAAAGAGAATGCTTTTTGCATTCATATGGCAAACTACAGGGAAGAGAATATTTTGGATTTTGCACTAGTGTCAATAGATGCTCTTCTAATAGAACTTAGTCCACAGGTAATGGATGAAAAACCATAGACTTCTCGGTTGGTGAAATGTAGAGATTGCATTTTACCACCATGAGCTAGATGATGGATTTGCATAATTCACAAGGTCGTTTAGATTAAACTATTACTTGTGAGTACACTCAAGGTTAGGAAGACCTAGGGTGTTATGAGGGCAATCTATCATTTAGTGTTAGATGGGTTTGGAGTCACTTGTTATGGGACTTTGTTCTATACCTCATAGGATTCTATGGTTTATTATCTCCATTATAGTACGGTCAAGCTTATAAGTTTGGCACTTTTCCACTTGATTGACATGCTATTACTCCATAGAGGATACATCATATGGACTTAGGTCATTTTGGTGATGTTATATATTATGGGAGTGATAGTTTGGAGGTTGAGTGTACATGGGAGATAATAGGCACCATTCAGACGGTTTCCCACCTTTGAGATCATCTCATAGGAGACTTCTTAAGGGGAAGGATATGGGAAACAATACACAGAGATGACCATGTACATAGAGTACATGGGGTTCAGGGGAGTCCGAGCACTTTCTTCTACCATTATGGATGTTTCATCTACATTTTCGAGGACGAAAATGCTTTCAAGGGGAAGGAA
Source organism: Ceratopteris richardii (assembly GCA_020310875.1). Taxonomy (NCBI): domain Eukaryota; kingdom Viridiplantae; phylum Streptophyta; class Polypodiopsida; order Polypodiales; family Pteridaceae; genus Ceratopteris; species Ceratopteris richardii. Next base: position 321,352 of record MU260136.1, on the reverse strand, counting down.
ATGTCACATCATATGTTAATGTCACATTATGTGATTGGCACTTTATGGATTCTTTATCACATAGGTAGAAGATAGATGGATAATATTCATTTTCTCATATTTAGAGTTGGAACTCGGACGTGGCTGGGCGGTGAACTACGGACGTCTCTCTGTGTAGCTCGCATGAGAAGCTGGAGTTTGATTGAGCAATAAAAAGAAGTTCGTAGCACCTACCTTGACCATTGAATGCTTGGTGTCATCACCTATTTGCACTTGGTGATTTCCCTTGGGTTCCTCAAGGTTAGAGAGAAGAGCTACATTGCCTGCCACATGGTTTGAGCAACCTGAGTCAATATAAAAGAGGTGTTCATCATTCATACCTTGCTTTGCAGTCATGTTCATAATCAGAAGGGAATCCTCTTAATCCTCTGTGTGTCTTTCCTTGACTTGTAGCCTCCTTGGTAGTTGTTATTGTAATTGTTATTGTAGCCTTGATGATGGTTGAACCTTCCTCTTGATTGTGTGTAGCCACCTCTTTGGAAACCTCTACCTCTCTGATTCTTGAAGTTCTTGTAACACTCATATGTGGTGTGATTTGATAAACCACAAATATTACATGGGGAGGAGTTGAAGGTTTTCCTCCTACCTTGCTTACCTCCTCTGACCGTACCTCTTGAGTTCCTACCTCTTCCTGCATAATTGGCTTGAGAAGTAGTACCTTCATCTTCACTCTTTTTATTTTTCCCTTTCTCTTTAGACTTGCCTTTATCTGTGTATAGGGCAGAAGAGTTGTTACCTCTTGATGAATCTCCATTTTTGTTGAGCTTAGCTTCATGGGTAAAGAGTTGCCTCATGAGTGTGGTAAGGTCTGGAATCTTCATGTCCATGTACAAGTCCATAGCAGTTGTGAAGCTTTCCCATTTTTCATCTACCTTAATACCATTGATTACTTGTCTCACAATTTGCTCCTCTTCAATCTCCTCTCCTATGCTTGCCAATTGGTCAGCCACATCCTTGAATTTGGTCACATATTTTGAAACACTTTGCTTGGGTTGCTTCCTTTGAGTGGTAAACTCAATCCACAATTGGTTCTTCCTAGCCCTTGTATTGGAAGAAAAATATGAAGAAAATGTATCCCAAGTCTCTTGGCATGCCTTACAGTTCCTAATGTGTGGAAGAAGGAAGTCAAAAATAGAGTTAAATAAGTATGACCTTGGTAGTGCATCTTTGGCACACCATGAGTTAAGTCTTTCAAGCTCCTCTCTTGTAGGTTGTCCTTTGCTTTTGAAAATGGGCATCTCCTCATCTCCTGATATGTATCCATAGAGACTCCTTCCTTGCAAGTATGTCTTCATCCTCAAGGACCATGCTTGGTAGTTCTTCGTGTCCAATTTATCAATAAAAGAAGGAAAACCATCTCCCATTTTACCTCAAGTTGCTTTGATACCATTGTTGGGAAAGATGGATGGACACCTCAAGAAATGAGTTCGTACTCCTAATCCCTGCTTTGTATGTGCCCTCTTTCACTTCAGAGTTGTGTTGAAGGCCCTTTTAGCTTTCCAATGAAACTAAATAAGTGCCTATGTACTTTGGAGATGATGCTTCAAATACTTTGATCAAAACAGATAAGTTTGCAACTAGCTCATGACCAAAAGTTGCTAATTTTGGTCTTGATACCTGCTGGAGGTTTTGCTGAGTACTCATAGTACAGTAGAAATTAGAAAAAATCCTTCTCGGGGTATCTAATTAGCATAGAGATCTAATGTTTCCAAGTAGAATCACATAAAATGATTAACTATACATAGAGCAATCAATTTAGAAAGTAAAAAACCCCCAACTTTTTAGGTGATGTGCAAAGAAAGACCATTGGCTGCTTCGAGATGCTTTTCTCCCAATTGCCTGAAAAAAATCCCTTCAAAAATTTGTGAGATTGTAGTAGACTTATAGCTGATTCCAAGAAGCCATAGAGCATTGAAAATGGTGGCATAATGATTGAGATATGATCATTCAAAGTACACTGTTCTGAGTGAACATGGGAAAGAGATGAACAGAAATGATCACTGATAAGATGTATTATATAACAATGTTATACATGATCATTGGCACGAATCATGCCCAATGATAGTGATCTATCTGAGCTAAGATGTAAGATACTTAGCCACTCCAAAAGATCTTCAATAAGCTCAGCAATCTGGGCTCAAGGCCACAAGTCTTTTAGTCTCTTTTATAGTGATCTTTTATAAATTTAATTTGAAATTCAAATAGATGCTTCACCTAAAAATTCTTCCTCTAAATGAGGAGAGATTCTTTCAATGAAAGCTCGTAACACAATATTCTCTCAACTCCAGGAAATTAGTGGATTTACATGATTCCTCTAAGTCAAATGACTTTTACAAAGATTAATGGTAAAAACCATAAGCAATGGTTCTTATGTATCCTCAAGCATTAGCACCTAATGCTTCCAATGCCTAGCGAAGTGTGAAGGCTTAGAATTTGCACCAACACCTCTCACACACTCACAACTCACAAATATAGAGAAATGAACACTCCAAATGAGGGTGAAAGCTTATGTAAAAGATTATATTCTCAAAATGAGTGTTCAAAATATTACGAGTGACTTGTTGTCACTTTTATAGATGGAATATTATCCATGTTTATACTATTCCAAGAGGAAAAAACTAAGTAAACGTGGGCCTAAAATAGTCCAAAATGAACTCTAGAAAATATGGTACGTCTAAAATATCTAGAGGACTCCCCCATCATCACAGGGGTTTCCCATTTTAATAACTACTAAAAAATATTTTCATTGAGCTTTTATAGTATATTCAAACTTATATGCAACAAAGAGAGTGTTTTCTTGATGAAAAGTGATCGTACTCGGGTTCCCTTTTAGTCCTACATACTCAACTAAATGCATGAGATTAAAATCGATTTTTGAAAATCATGCCAAAGTAGATAAAGTATCCCCTCCCCCCACAAGTACACTACTATATATCCATCTTTGCTTCTTGTATCAACAAAGAGCCAACAACATTTAAGTTAGAAAGTGCATGTAAATGTGATGATGATCCCCAAGCTACCAAGCACCAAATAAGTAGCAAAACATATGATTGATTTCCTATCAATACTTGAAGCATGGGCTATGCATAAATATGTTCATCTGAGAGATAGAAAAGTGAATATCCAATGCATTGTTGCACACATAAATAAGCAATTAAATAATTGTTGATATTGACGAGTATGAAATGCATCTCCAAAATCATTTAGACTCAATCATAAAATAGTCTCCATGGGAGTGGCAATGATTTTACATCTCTCAAGCCTAAAATGTTGCAATAAAGTGTCAATGTGTTTCATTTGACACAAATCATGCCTCCATCAGCTTGCATAAATGAGTTTCTGATGACATAGATGCTCCAAATTTGATATTGGAAAAGTGACATGCAAATATGACTTAAACTTAGAGATATTCATATGATGAGGAAAAATGATAGGCATAGCATCTGTGGAGAATGAGTTCTCCTATGCGCAACGGAAGTGTGTAGTGAAACCTTGTATGTCAAGCACTTGGACAAACTACTGCACCTTAGATAGCTTGCTGCTCTCAATAAAAAACTCACATGGACTTCACCCTTTATTCAATCAAAGTAGACAAAGAGAGCTTTCTAACAATCTATAAATAACTTAATTTGGACAATTTTTTATTAAGAAACACAACTGACAAAGATGAACTACCTGTCCACACAGGTATGCTGAAGAACTGAGCTTCACTCTCGGACTGATAACTCTCTGAATATATATCCTTTGAGAAAGATATTTGTTATAGAGAACTTAGACACAAATAGCTTTCCAATAAGCTAAAAAACAAGTAATTTGGATGAGTTTTGGTCAGGAAACTCAACTAACCAAAATAGACCACCTACACACATAAGAACACTGTAAAAATAGAATTTACTCTTTGACAAATATCTCATAGAATATAAATGTTCTGAATAAGATATTTGGAATACTAAAAGTAGATGCCAAGAGATTTTCAACAAGATAAAAATCATGCAATTTGGATATGTTTTGGTCAGGAAACTTAACCGACCCAAATAGACTACCTATCTACATAGGTATACTGAAAAACTGGACTTCACTCTCTCACTGATATCTCACAAATTGCATAAGCTTTTAAAGAGATATTTGGTATGCAAAACATAAACAAGATAAGCTTTCCAATGAATGCTTAAACGCAAGAAATGGTTACATATGCACTGAGATATGAGCTTTGCAACAGAGCTATGTACAAACTGACATGCGGCCGGAAGGAGTCTAAGGGAAGACAAAATGACAAAATGGCTAGATCCGACTCCTGGGAGCTCTTGCCTCTTTCTCTCCTTTTTCTGAATGTGCTCCCACTTCACTTTTATAACCAATGAGCATGTGAAGAAGTTTGTGCCTCCTTCTTAACTCACCACTTTGTCCACTACATGCTACTAACTACAAGGCAAGATATTGTATCTCTTACTCATCACGAAGTTTTGACTAGACTTTTTCTTTTATTATTTTTTCCTTTTTTACTCTACTTTTCCTTTATCTTTATATTTCGTAAATTTATCCAAGCATGGCTCATATGAAAATGAGCTTGTACATTTATCTTCAACACTCCCCCTTAAGCTCATTTGGGAGTTATCTTCAACCATGTCCTTCAAATTTGTCACATCCTTGAAACCTTTGAGTTTAGAAGCATCCAAGGACGTTGTAAACATATCTACAACCTACTCTTTGGTTTTGATGAACTTTATCTCCACATCTTTGCTCAGCACCTTCTCCCTTACATAATGGTAATGGACCTCTATGTGCTTGCTCCTTGCATGAAACATAGGATTGCTTGCGAAGTAAATACTTGACATGTTATCACCGTATATAGGGATGGTTCCAACTTGCACTCCAAGATCAACCAAAAGCTTTTTAATCCACATTGCTTCACATGTGGCAAATGCTAATCCTCTATATTCAGCTTCCATGGATGAAAGTGCAATAGTATGTTGTTTCTTTGAGCTCCATGTGATAGGTTTGCTTCCTATCATGAACACATAACCTGAGGTTGATCTCCTATCTTCCTTTGAACCTACCCAATCAGCATCACTAAAGCCTTTGACCTGCAATTCTTCATCACACTTGTAAAACAAAGCATGATTAACTGTATGCTTTATGTATCTCAACACTCTCTTGGCTGAATTTAAGTGTTCACTTGTCAGGGCTTGCATAAACTGAGAAAGCACACCAACAACATAAGACAAATCAGGTCTTGTAATGTTTGCATAGATCAATGATCCTACAATGCTTCTATATGTCATTACATCTTCCAATGGTTCTCCATCATTTGAACAAATCTTTGTATTTGTGTCCATGGGTTGAGTGAGTGGTTTGCATTCACTCATTCCAAATCTGAAAAGAACATCCAACAAGTACTTCCTTTGCATCAAGTAGATGCCACTCTTTCCATAAACAACTTCAATTCCTAACAAATATTTCAGCTCTCCAAGATCTGAAATTTTAAACTCCTTACCAAGCTTCCTTTTGATATCTTTAATCATTGTAACATCATTTCCTGTTATGATGAGATCATCGACGTATATGCAAATATATACCTCTCTATTTTCTTCCTTCTTCATGTACAACGAAGGATCTGCACTACTTGGGTTGTATCCACACTTAGTTAGATACTCTACCAATCTCTCATTCCATGCTCTTTGTGCTTGCTTCAAGCCATAAAGTGCCTTCTTCAACCTGCAAACAAAATCTGGATGGTTTTCATCTTCAAATCCAACTAGTTGACTCATGTATACCTCTTCTTGTAGTTCTCCATTGAGAAAAGCATTTTTGATGTCGAGTTGATATAATGGCCATCTCCTTGAAGCACCAATTGCTATTAAGGTTCTGATAGTTCCCATCTTTGCAATGGGGCTGAAAACTTCAACATAATCTATGCCTTGTGTTTTTTTAAATCCTTTGGCAACTAATCTAGCTTTATATCTAGCTAGTGAACCATCAGCATTCCTCTTTACTTTAAACACCCATTTGTTTGGAACAATCTTCATACCTTCTTTCTTTGGCACTAGCTCCCATGTGTGATTATCTTTGAGATCTTTGATCTCCTCGTTCATAGCTTGCTTCCATTCCTTTTGTGTGCAAGCTTCTTCATATGTCTCAGGAGATAGCAAGGAAGCATCTCAAGCAACATCCAAGCAAACAAAGGTGCATAGACTTTATTACAAAGGTAAATCTCATACTTCTTCTTATCACATATATCCAAAAGGAGGGTTAAAGGAGGAAGTTTAGTATTTACACAATGGGCGATCAACATGCACAAATAGAGAAGCTTGATAAGAACAACTATCAAGCATGGCGATTTAGAATCACAGCATACTTGCAAGGTAGAGGCTTGTATGGTTTGATTGATGGAACGGATATCAAACCTATATTACCAGAGGATCCAAATCAGCAACAATTGAGGGAGTTTAGACTTTGGAATGAAAGAGACAAAAGGGTTATATTCATTTTTATCACAAAATATTCAAGATTCAATGGTAGGACACATACAATATCTAGACACAAGTAGAGATGTTTGGCTTGCATTGGAAAGGTTGTATGCTACAGGTACAAGAGCAAGGAAGATTCAACTCAAAAATGAGTTGAATAACATAAAGAAAGATGCAAGGACATCGGTCAATGATTACTTGTTGAAGGTTAAAGAGATTGCAGATCAACTAGGATCAATTCAAGCTCATGTGGAGGATGACGACTTGGTTGCACATACTCTCAAGGGCCTCAAGGATGATGAGAGATGGAAACCATTCATTACTTCAGTTTATGTTAGAGGAGAATTACCAGACTTTGATCAGCTTGTTGCTCTCATGGTCACGGAGCAGATGAATCTAAATGGTTCTACTTCAAATCAAAAAGGATCTCAAGCACAAGCTCTTTATGCAGGATCATCAAGAGGTGGAAACAGAGGTAGAAGAGGTTCAAATAGAAGTCGAGGAAGAAGAAGCGATGATCAAGGGACTTCAAGTGGCTTCTTCAACACAAGAGGAAGAGGAAGATCAAGCGTGAGAGGTATGAGAGACAACTACAACTACAATCAAAGACAAAGGAGTGAAGATAACAACAATTGCTATATATGTGGAAGGTATGGACACTATGCCAAAGATTGCTATCAAAAATGAAAATAATCAAGGTGGTAATCGAAGAGGAGGCTATTCAAGAAGAGGTAAACAACAAGGAAATTATGCAGTTGAAGGTAAAAGTGATGATTATGATTCTCTTCTTATGATGAATGTAGAAACTAAGATGAATTGCAATAGTGATGTATGGTATGTAGATAGTGGTTGTTCTAACCATATGTCACATGATGCTTCATGGTTTTCTAATATGCATAATCCTTCATGTAAAGCTCATGTTGAAACAGGAGATGATACAACACATAAGATTATGCAAGTTGGAGATGTCGTTATGTAGGATAAGAGCAAGACAAATTGCTTGAAGGATGTACTTTATGTGCCAACGATCACTAAGAATTTGATGTCAGTTGGTCAAATGGTAGAAAAAGGTTTGCAAATAAGATTTAATCATGTAGGTTGCTTCATTGAGGATCCAGAGCAAAGGAGGTTAATTGCTAGAGGTCAAAAACAAGGTAGATTGTTTACATTCAAGGTAAACCCAAATCATACAAACTATTTCTCTTATGGTATGCATCGAATAGCAGAGCTTGATCTATGGCACAAAAGGATTGGACACATGAATGTACACAGGTTAAAGGAGCTATCAAAGAAGAGGATTTTTTAAGGATTACCTGATCTTACTAAGCAACATATGGTGCATCTTTGTGAAGCATGTCAAATGGGTAAGCAGAGTAGACAGCCTTTCAAGCATTCAAGCTATGTAAGCAGTGGATTGCTAGATCTTATACACACGGACGTATGGGGTCCTACTAAAGAGGCATCCTTGGCTGGTAATAAGTACTATGTATCATTCATTGATGATCATAGTAGAATGACATTTGTGTATTTCATTAAACATAAGAGTGAAGTCTTTGATTGTTTCAAAAATTTTAAATCATTTGTCGAGAAGCAAACAGGAAGATATGTTAAGAAGCTAAGATCCGATGGAGGGGAAGAGTATTTCTCTCAAGCTTTTACTGATTTTTTGTATGATGAAGGTATCAAAAGAGAATTTACATGCAGGTATACTCCACAACAAAATGGAGTCGCAGAGAGAAGAAACAGAATCATAGCAGAAGCATCTAGAAGCATGCTAAATGATATGTGTTTGCCTAATTCTTTTTGGGTTGAAGCTATTAGCACAAGTGTGTACATTATTCATCATTTGACACCATATGAGGTATGGCATGGAAGGAAACCAAGTGTAAGTCATTTGAAAGTATTTGGTTGTGTATGTTATGTACATGTACCTAGTGAAGTGAGATCAAAACTTGATGTGAAATCAGAAAAGTGTATATTTATTGGTTATGCAGATACTCAAAGAGGATATAGATGTTATAATCCTCATACCAATAAGGTGGTTGTTTCAAGAGACGTAAATTTTGATGAATCACTTTCATGGTATGTAGATAAGAAAAGTTTGCAGGTCATAAATGGAGATGAAGAAGATATAGGTGAAGGAGATGAGTGCTTACCTCAGCCCACAAGAAGTTTAAGTGATGAGAAAAGCGGTTTGGATGAAGAAAGAGAGCTACCTTTCAATGGAAGATTAAGGCAAGATTCACCTCCTAGTGTTAAAAGTAAAGGTAAACTCAAACTTGTTGAAGTTAATGATGAAGGAGAGAAAATTAGTGATGTATGTGACTATGGAGAATCATCAAAGGTTCCTAATAAGAAAGGAAGAGCATCTACGTTGGAGGTAAGAAGAACTTCAAGAGTGAGTTAGCAACCTCAAAGGTATACTTATGAATCTTTCATGAATACTCATTATGCTTTTATGACAAAAGTTGAGCAGGAAAATGAACCCACATGTTATGATGAGGCAAAAGGAGATGAAAAGTGGGAGAAAGCAATGAGAGAAGAAACGGAAGCACTACGGGATAACAAGACTTGGAATTTAGTTCCAAGTACACCAAAACAAAAGGTAATTGGTTGCAAGTGGGTTTTTAAGATTAAAAGAAATAGTGATGGTAGTGTGTCAAGATATAAGGCTAGACTTGTAGCAAAAGGATATAATCAAACTCAAGGATTGGAATATGAGGAAACATTTAGTCCAGTAGCAAACATGGCAATGATGAGAACTTTGTTGGCTTTAGCTGCAAGTAAAAGGTGGAATATATATCAACTCGATATAAAGAATGCCTTTCTTAATGGTGAGTTAAATGAAGAAGTGTATATGTCACAACCAGATCATTATGTGGATGCAAAATGTCCTAATCATGTATGCAGGTTAAAGAAGGCATTGTATGGTCTTAAACAGGCACCAAGGGCATGGAATGCAAGGTTGGTAAAGTATCTTATGCTGCAAGGATACACAGCGAGTCATGCTGATCCTTCACTTTATGTAAAACATGTAGATGGCATGTGTGTCTATGTATGCATTTATGTGGATGACTTGTTGATTACAGGGAATGATGCAAAAGCAATTGAAGAGATAAAAGGTAATTTGGGAAAGGAATTTAAAATTTCAGATCTTGGTTTGCTTAGATACTTTCTTGGGATTGAAATTGTGTATGGCGATGAAGGTATGTGGTTGATATAGAGAAAGTATATATGTGATATGTTGAAAAGGTTTGGTATGCAGGAATGTAAATTTGTTTCTACTCCAATGGAATGTAATGTAAAGTTGAGTGCAAAGGAAGGTGATGAGTTGCATGATATGAATGTGTATAGATCCACGGTAGGATCTTTGATTTATGCAACAAGCTATGCAATGGGAGTATTGTCACAGTTTATGCATGAACCTAGGATACCTCATATGCATGCAGCGAAAAGAGTGCTTAGGTATTTGAAAGGTACCATGAACAAAGGATTATTTTATAGTCATGATGCTGATCTAACTCGTAAAGTCTTTAGTGATGCAGACTGGGCTGGAAGCAAAGATGACAGAAGATCCACAAGTGGATATGTGGTAATAGTAGGAAATAAGACATTAACATGGAGTTCAAAGAAACAGCCTACAGTTGCTTTATCTTCTACAGAGGCTGAGTATAGAGGCTTAGCATTGGCTACTACTGAAGTTATGTGGTTTAAAAATTTGTTTCATGACTTGAATGTGCAGGTTGATGTACCACTGATATATGGGGATAACTTGAGTAGCATTCATATGACCTCAAATCCAATTTTTCATGCTAGAACAAAGCATATAGAGATTCACTATCATTATGTTCGAGAGAAGGCCATAAACAATGAAGTACAAGTTTCTTTTGTGGGAACAAAGGATCAAGTTGCAGATATCTTCACCAAATCCTTGGATGGACCAAAGCTTCAAAGATTCAACTATATTCTTGGCATGAAGGAAATACCCTTTGAAACTTGAGGGGGAGAATGTTGCGAACATTTGTTTTATGTAGGGTACAAGTTTCAAATTATGTAAATACCTTTGGGAAGTCTTCAAATACTTCAAGAAGGCTCATATTATTCATAAAAGATAGCAAAAATACCACGTGAGTTCTAGAACATGGTGAGTCAATTTAGTGAGCCACAAGGGAGCTGCAGTGGTGTCCTAGTGGAAGGTCAATGTGGCTAGTTCTCAAAGTCCATCAATACTTTGCTTATTTGAGCACTTGGGTCATGTAATACCTCCACCCAAGTGTCTACCATGAATTTAGATGTATTAGGAAGGTTTTAGATTAGTTCTTCATGCTATAAAAAGAGGAGAGAAGTCGTGATCTTGTGGGAATTCCAAGAGAGGCATATGTGTATCTCTATGCTGCTGTAGTTTTGTATGCAGAGATTGTAGAGCTTGTATCTCCCTCATTATATATCCAAATTACATGTTTGATAGCTCATTTGAAAGCTCTTACTGTCTACTTTCTTTCTGTAAATTGTCATAATCATTCGATTTGTGAGCTGAGAGCAGTACTCTCTGCAAGTAGTGTGTGTTCTCTAGTTTCACCCCTGCTGAAGGTCTCCATTAAACCTCAAACTTGCAGAGGTCATATCTCCTTGTGTATTTATACAAATTGAGTGTTCTTTGGCTCAGTGAAAAGCTCTTAGTGTGGAGTATATGTGGTCAAAATAGTTTTAGCAAATTCTAATCCATTAGAGAATAGTAAGCTCTGCAAGCATGACTGGTTTTCTCTGATGAAGTTTGTGAGAAGGTCAACTTGTTCCTAGGGGGTTCCACCTACTACTTGCTATATTTTGGAGGTCAATAAACTCCAACATCTGGACCTAAAAGCTTTGTGCTTGATTGTTGAACTTCTGTTTGATTTGTTCCTGCATAATCATCACAATCTTCTTCAAGAATCTTTTCCTTTCCTTTATCTTCATACCATGGTCTTAGTTCATCAAAGACCACATCTCGTGAGACTCTTAATTCCTTTGTTCTAGGGTTGTAACACTTATATCCTTTTTGCTCCGTCGAGTAGCCGATGAAAATGCATTTTTCTGATCTTGGTTCCATCTTTGTTCTTACGTCTTGTGGAATGTGAACAAAGCAAACACATCCAAACACTTTGAGGTGTGTAAGATCAGGTTTCTTACAAGAATATACCTCTTTTGGAGTCAAGTGATGTATTCCCGATGTTGTGCACCTATTCATCAAGTAAATGGCGTTTGTGGTAGCTTCAGCCCAATAGTACAATGGTACCTTCATCTCGTTGAGCATGCATATTGCAATATCAGCAATTTGACTATTTTTCCTCTCAGCTACTCCATTTTGTTGTGGTGTATACCTACAAGTGAATTGCCTTTTGATCCCATTCTCTTGTAGAAAATCTGAAAATTCTTTGGAGAAGTATTCTCCTCCACCATCGGACCTTAAGGTTTTGATAGACCTTCATGTTTCTTTTTCAACTTCAACTTTGAATCTTTTGAATATAGAAAATACCTCTGATTTTTGCTTCATACAAAATAGCCATACCTTTCTTGAGTGATCATCAATGAAGGTGACAAAAAATCTACATCTTCCCCATACATCCCTATGTATCAAGTCCAAGATATTTGAAGCCACATAATTGCTCCTCTTGAATGGCTGCCTCATTTGCTTTTCTAGTTGACAAGCTTCACATAACTCATGTAGTCCAATGCTATTAAATTTTGGAAGACCTCTTACCACTTCATGTTTGCTCATGTCCTTCAGCTTTGGAATGTTGATGTCTTCTATTCTTTTGTGCCATAAGTCCAACTCTGAAATCTTCTTATTCCCACATTGAATGTACATGACCTTTCCATGTGGATGTTGGACGTCCAAAGTGAACATCCTTCTTTCTCTTCTACCTCGAGCAATGACCTTGAAGCCTTCCTTTGGATTCTTTATGAAGCACCCATTCTCATTGAATATGACATGATAACCCTTCTCTACCATTTTTCCTACTGAAATCAAGTTCTTTGAAATTGTAGGAACATGAAGAACATTAGATAGTACCTTTGCTCTACTTGTATCTCCAAGCCTTATATCTCCAATGTGTTCAATCATGTGTTGAGTATCATCACATGTTTCAACACATCCTTTTCCACTTGGTACCTGTAGATTCGTGAACAAACTTCCTTGGCATGACATATGGTTGCTACATCCTGAATCAATGTACCATTTTTTGTCGTCTTCACAAGAGCTTCTATACTCATGTCTCATTGCAAGTAGTGTGTCCTTGCTTCCTTCACTTGAGGTGCTTGCATAGTTTCTTTGGTTCCTTTGATTGCCTCCATTTGGTCTTCCATTCTTCAGCCAACAATCACTAGCATAGTTTCCTACTTTACCACAATGATAGCATGTTATACCTTTATGAGAATTGTAGGAGCCTCGGCCTCTTCCTCTACTTCTACCTCGACCTCTTCCTTGTGTGTTGGCATTTGATGCATCCTTGTTCTCTTCCGAACTGTTTTGGTTGTAGTTGGAGTTGTTGTGACCTCTTCCTTTTCCTCTTGAGCCTCCTCTTGAGTTCCTTCCTTTACCTCGACCTACATATAACATTTGGTTGTGGTTGTCCTTTCCTTTGGGACCACCGAAGCTAAGCTCTTCTGTGACAAGATGAGGGATTAGTTGTTCAAAACCTGGATATGCATCTTTCAAGTTAATGGAAGTTATAAAAGGCTTCCATCTTTCATCTTCTCTCAGTCCATTGATAGTATAACACACAAGATCTTCCTCTTCAACCATTGTGCCAATAGAAGCTAAAGCATCGCTTAGCTCCTTAATCTTCAAAGTATATTCAGCTATGGATTGAGTCGAACTTTTCTTGTTTGTGTTGAACTCATTCTTGAGTTGAAGTTTCCTAGCTTTGGTATTTGTTGAATACATCCTTTCAAGAGCTTCCCAAGCATCCTTAGCTTTCTCTAGATGTTGAATATGCCCTACCATGGCATTATTAATGACCTGTGAAATGAGGAACATTATTCTCCTATTTCTCTCTTCCCATTCTTTTGCTTGCTTCCTTTGGACTTCGGTGGCCATAGCTTGATTGATTTGAGGTTGAGCATCATCGCTGCTCACAATACCCCATAAGCCTTTGCCCATTAGGTAGTTGGTTATTCAAAACCTCCACACGGGATAGTTATCCTTATCCAACTTCTCTACTTGTTGACCCAAGTCAGCCATTGAAGAGTATCAAAGACTTTGAGAGTTACCTCGAATAGTTATAGTCCTTTGCTCTTGCGTTTGTGAAGCTCCTCCTTGTTTTATAGCTCCTCTTTTGCTTTTCTTTATCTCCAATTCTATTGATGAAGCTTCAGCACCACGTTTGCTCTGATACCAACTGTGGAGAATGAGTTCTCCTATGCGCAACGGAAGTGTGTAGTGAAACCTTCTATGTCGAGCACTTGGACAAACAATTGCACCTTAGATAGATTGCTGCTCTCAATACAAAACTCACATGGAATTGAGCCTTTATTCAATCAAAGTAGACAAAGAGAGCTTTCTAACAAGCTATAAATTAATTTGGACAAGTTTTGATTAAGAAACACAATTGACAAAGATGAACTACCTGTCCACACAAGTATGCTGAAGAACTGAGCTTCACTCTCGGACTGATAACTCTCTGAATATATATCTTTTGAGAAAGATATTTGGTATAGAGAACGTAGACACAAATAGATTTCCAACAAGCTAAAAAACAAGTAATTTGGATGAGTTTTGGTCAGGAAACTCAACTGACCAAAATAGACCACCTGCACACATAAGTACACTATAAAATTGGACTTTACTCTTTGATAGATATGTCACAGAATATAAACGATCTGAATAAGATATTTGGGATACTGAAAGAGCTTTCCAACAAGATAAAAATCACGCAATTTGGATATGTTTTGGTCAGGAAAGTTAACCGACCCAAATAGACTACCTATCTACACAGGTATACTGAAAAATTGGACTTCACTCTTTCACTGATATCTCACAAATTACATAAGCTTTCAAAGAGATATTTGGTATGCAAAAATTGCACAAAATAAGATTTCCAATGAATGCTCAAATGCAAGAAATGGTTACATATGCATTGAGATATGAGCTCTGCAACAGAGCTGTGTACAAACTGACGTGCGGCTGGAAGGAGTCTAAGGGAAGACAAAATGACAAAATGGCTAGATCCGACTACTGGGAGCTCGCCTCTTTCTCTCCTTGTTTTGAATGTGCTCCCACTTCACTTTTATAACCAATGAGCATGTGAAGAAGTTTGTGCCTCCTTAACGCACCACTTTCTCCACTACATGCTACTAACTACAAGGCAAGATATTGTATCTCTTACTCATCATGAAGTTTTGACTAGACTTTTTCTTTTATTCTTTTTTCCTTTTTTCCTCTACTTTTCCTTTATCTTTATATTTGGTAAATTTATCCAAGCATGGCTCATATGAAAATGAGCTTGTACATTTATCTTCAATAGCATCCACATAAACAAAAAATATAATATATACATCATCCGGACCCTTCAAAAACAAGGTGCCTTTGATTAAACTATAAAGAAATCTACATGCTAATAAGTTGGTATGGAATTTTTCATAGCAAGAATGTGGTGCTTACTTTAATCCATATCATGTCTTTGACTTGCACACTTCTTTATACTTTTTTGCATGAAGGCACACGGCTGAAAAATATACAATTATTCATGCAATTACCCATTCAAAAACGCATTTTCAATGTATATTTCAACCATTTTAAGGTACAAATGGATAAATGTTATGAGCACTTGTCTTGTCATACAACACATAAAGGAAAATTTCTCACCAAATTATGCCTTTCTCTTCAGCATGAACTTTAAGCACATTTCCATCAAGCTGGCATTTCAACTTATAGACCCATTTACTGAGAATGACCTTATTTCCAAAAGGCAAGTCACATAAAAAGCAAGTACCATTTCTCATAATAGAATCATCTTCTCATTGCATAACAACCATTAAATTTTCCAAATTTTGTGATTAATCTAAAGAAATAGGATCATCCTTATCGCAAAGCCTAAAGGAAATCATTGCATAGCAATCTGATCCAAAAGACTTGAGCAAGTATGATAAGTAAAAGGTGCATCTAACTTACTCTCCCATCCAAACATTTTGGCATAGATTTTGTTTCATCAAACTCTGTTATCTCATAATGAAATATATTTGCGCAAAAGATGGTGTGGTATGTATCTTCATTCAAAAAATTCATAGGCTAAGAATTTTCTTCACTAGGAGCTACATTTGATTGCCAACCAATAAAAGCCTACACATCCTTTGAGATGATAGAATTCTTCTGGATATATGAAAGCAAAGCTTGCATTGCATCTGTGAAAAAGAACACATCTATACTTTAAAAAAAAATTAGTTTATTTTAAGGGTGTATAGTTCAAGATAGTCTCTACTTTGAGAATCGTATTCAACAAAAGTACATTCCACAGCCGTATCATCCTATTTCTTGAATTTTTGCTGATGCACTTATGCATATTGCAAATCACGAGAAACACAGAGATAGAAAAAAGATGTCTTGCAACCACAACAAGCCTCATAAGGGTTGATAGACTATAAAACCGTAAATTTAGGAGAATTGTTATGTACATATGTAGCACATACTCTGGTCTCAAGCTGGAAACTATGAGATAGTGCCTTAATTTTGACCATAATCTTGCCAACTACATATGACTTTTTTCCTCTTATAGAAACCATTTTTTTCTATGAAAGATATTGCACTTTATATTTATTTTCTATACTATGTTCTTTTAAAGATGCAATATAGTTAGAAATAATATACTCCCCTCCCAAAATCAAAACAATGCCTTCCCATTTTAGACATTGACCGATTTTCATCCATGACTAGGAACAACTTGAAGCACACAAACAGTTCCAAGTTTGACTTAAGTGGTTAGACCCATGCATGAAAAGAGAAGTTATCAGTAAAACTTACAAATTATAGATACTTGCCAAAAGATTGTGATTGCAAGACCTTGAACATCATTATAAAGCAGTTTTACATTCATCTCTTATTGTCCCATCTTTTTGAAAGGGAGAAAATTTAATATTGCCCAAAACTCACCCACACCAAAAAAATTAGATGGTTCTTGAAGTTAAGGCAGAGAGGATATGATATCACACTTTTGTAGATGTAGCAAACTAGAAAAAAAAATGAGATAACCAAAACATGCATACAAATACTTTTCATCAAAAATAGTCTACAAATCTTGTACTTGTTGGGGTTCATCAACACATAAAAATAGCACAAAGTTCAAAGGCTCCCTGATCTAGAACAACACATATCTTTCTTATTCTATAATCATACATAATAGATAGCACCACACTACAAAACAAACTAAACTGATAGAATAACTACTCGAACAAAAACACATTCAAAATAAGAGATCATAATTAGAAAAACCATAGACTTTAATATATTATGGAGAAAAAAACATTTTAAATTCAGTAATACATCATTATCATATCACTCTCTTCTTTCCTCATGCTCCCTTCTTAAATAGAAAGAACCAACGAGTATGTGGGAATACAATAGTTACATCACATGACCTTTAGGTACATCTGAATACAACTACTTTTAGCAAAATCTGAGTGGGAAAAAATCTAACTCAGTACATATCTGAGATAGGAAACCTACATAACATCTAACCAAGTAGTATCTTAACTCTGCAACTAAGTTATTACAATTACAAAACACTTTTATCTCCAGTTTAACACCTTGCATAGCTAAGTGGAAGATTTTGTCAAAAATCAAACCCGAATCCACATATCCATTGATAAAAAATACTTGCTTCCAAAAAACACTATTACTTCTTTGCACAACTGCTCCTTGCCTTGATCTTCTACCACTCCTTCTTCCATTATGACTTCTACTTCTTATGTGGCTTTCGTGAAAATTGAATTAACTTGTATCTGATGAAGTTGATCCTTATATTCTATTACTTCAACCTGATTTTCCTCCTACTGAACATCCTTCTTCATATTATCCTCCTTATCCATAGCCTCATCCATCTTCAATTTCTCCTTTTCCTGTATCCAATCCTCTTTTTTCCTCTATAATTGGTTAATTATGTCCACCAATTTTGCCTCATGTTGTGTTATGAAACCTGTTTTTATTTCTTCATAGGGGTATTTAACCATATAAGATGTTTTCTCTCTAAAATCTTCCCATGTACTCTACATCTTCATATGTATTTCGTGCTTTAGCAATGACACATTCCCTTCTGACATGAGTACTTCATCAAGGTCTAGGTCCTCCTACTACAATTGTTTTTCCCTAAATTTGCATCAATTGCAATCTCAACTTCATCATATCATTATCCACTTGCAATTGTACACTAATATCTACTAACTTCTTGAATTCAGCTTTGATTATATCCTCCATTGTCATCCTTTTCTGGAGATAAAAGAGGGTGATCAAACATTCTATCGACATTATTCCATTGACCAAGCTTTTAACAAGCTACACACCTTTTTGCAAACGTGAGCATCCTTCAATATTGTTGGCCACCACAATCTTGCTTGTAGAATCTTTTTCCTTGTTATATCACCTCAA
Source organism: Ceratopteris richardii (assembly GCA_020310875.1). Classification (NCBI taxonomy): domain Eukaryota; kingdom Viridiplantae; phylum Streptophyta; class Polypodiopsida; order Polypodiales; family Pteridaceae; genus Ceratopteris; species Ceratopteris richardii. The sequence goes on along the minus strand of MU260136.1, from coordinate 303,229 downwards.
AAATGCCCTCCTGTTGAGCCAAAGTATGCTTCCTCTAGGATCACATTCTGTTCATGATCACTTGATCAATACCCTTTTTATAAAGGGCCCCTACAAATACTAAATATGGTCAAATCTTCAAAGCAAATTTCTTTCTTTGATCAAGAGTAAAGTTCTCTTGCATAATCCCAACTGTAGAAAATGCTTACAACTAATCATACAAAGAATCCGACTAAGCAACCTATGCATTAAATTAAGGAGCATTAGGTAACTTATCATCCACACCACTTGGTGCTTCACCTGTTTCTAATCTGCTAAAGTAATTTGCCATAGCATGTTCCCTCCTTGAAGTATGGATAATCATGAAGTCGAATTCGTGTAGTAGCAGCATCCATCTCGCTAGCCTACCTGTTAACAAAGGCTTCTTAATGAGATATAGCAATGCTTAGTGATCAACATCAAACACAATCTTATTCCCCAATAAATAATGTCTAAACTTATTCAAAGCATACACCATTCCCAAGGCTTCTCTTTTAGTCACATCATAAATTCTTTTATCTACAATATTCGGCTTGCATAATATACTGGCATGAATAATCATTGTACTTTTCCTTGCATTAAAATTGCCCCTACCGCCACATCCATGGCATCAAAAAATATGTGGAAAGTTAATGCCCAATCTATTGGCAAAATTGGCACAATAGCTAACATCTTCTTTAATAATTAAAATGCTTTTTCTTATGGTTCTACCCACACAAACAAGACATCATTCTTGGTTAAATGTGTGAATGGAGTAGAAATATTAGCTAAATATCTAAGATACCAAGAATTACATTTAATGTAACCTACAAACCTCATCACTTCTTTAACACTACTTGGAGATTTTGTTGTCTGAATGGCCTTTATCATCTTTACATCTATTGTCATTCCTTGGCTGGACATGACATGACCTAATAAAACTCCACCCTTGACTACAATTATATTATTCTATGGATTCAACACCAATCTATATTGTCTGCACCTTTCAAAGCATGATTTCACATGTTGCAAGTGCATTAAGTCCTTCTTACCAAAAACAGAGAAATCATCCACAAAAACTCTCATGAAATCTTATAAATAAGGCTCAAATACCTTGCACACAACATAATTGAAGGAAGGTGGTCCATTCTTCATGCCAAAACTCATTACTGTAAAAACATAGGCTCCAAATTTTGTGATGATTGTTGTTTTGTTTTGATCTTCCTCAGCCAGCTTGATCTGATTATATCCTGAGAAACCATCAAAAAAATTGTACATTTCATGATTGGATACTACATCAAGTACTGCATCACGAAATGGCATAAGAAAAGAATCTGTTATTGTTTTTGCATTAAGTTTCTTGTAGTTCACACAAATTCTCAGCCTCCAATTTTTTTGAGGCACCAAATTTATTGGTGACAATCATGTCACTTGACTTAGAGGTTAAATGAATGCAATTGATAATAATTTATCTATTTCCTTCTTGACTTGTTGTGCAAAATTCGGATTCATTATGCATCTTTGTTGTGCTATTGGTAATGCATTTGTTTTCAAATTAATCAATGTTGATGCAATTCAAGATCTATGCTCTTCACTTGCAAATATTCCCATGTGGAAACATCTATATACTCCTTTGATAACTTAATGAGATCCTCCAGAAACTGTCCCTCTACATTCATGCTGACTTTAACTACCTTTGGTTCATGTTCGGTGCCCGAATTGAGGTTTTGTAGATAATCCTCTTTAACTCTATTAGACATATCATATTTCTTGTTATAAATCTTCTCAACCATTTCTTTAGCAAGTCATTCCTCTTGCTCCACTCATATCCTTAGCTAAAGTCTTGGATTTTTCCTTGAGTAATTGTTGAGTCCAAAACCTTTTATTCTTTGACATGGCACTATCTCAACAATTCGCTTCATCGAAATTTTCATACACACATGCATATGCATGTGTGTATGCATATGCATATGCATGTATGTGTGTATGCATATGCATGTATGTGTGTATGCATATGCATGTATGCATGTGTATACATATGCATGTGTATGTATATGCATGTGTGTATGCATACACACATGCATATGCATGTGTGTATGCATATGCATGTGTATGCATATGCATGTGTATGCATATGCATGTGTATGCATATGTATGTGTATGCATATGCATGTGTATGCATATGCATGTGTATGCATATGCATGTGTATGCATATGCATGTGTATGCATATGCATGTGATTGTCTTGATGCCAATATCTTAGCTAACAAAAGGTTCGTGTTGTATCAATACAATACAACTTCCTAAAGAAGATCTATGGATATGTGAAGTTGTATTGTATTAATACAACACGAACCGTTTATTAGCTGATATACATTGTCGGGGATGCTATTGATCTTCACTTGTTGATACCTTCTCAACCCTTGAGCTATAAAAAAACATATGCATACATACTCACATGCATTATGAAAAAAAACATAAAACCATATAACGAATAGTGCAACCTAGTGTGTATGCATATGCATTTGTGTGCATATGCATGTGTGTATGCATGTATGTGTATGCATGTATGTGTGTATGCATATGCATGTGTATGCATATGCATGTGTATGCATATGCATGTGTGTATGCATATGCATGTGTGTATGCATATGCATGTGTGTATGCATATGCATGTGTGTATGCATATGCATGTGTGTATGCATATGCATGTGTGTATGCATATGCATGTGTGTATGCATATGCATGTGTGTATGCATATGCATGTGTATGCATATGCATGTGTATGCATTTGCATGTGTATGCATATGCATGTGTATGCATATGCATGTGTATGCATATGCATGTGTATGCATATGCATAAATATGCATATGCATGTGTATGCATATGCATGTGTATGCATATGCATGTGTATGCATATGCATGTATATGCATATGCATGTGTGTATGCATATGCATGTGTGTATGCATATGCATGTGTGTATGCATATGCATGTGTGTATGCATATGCATGTATGTGTGTATGCATATGCATGTGTGTATGCATTTATGTATGCATATGCATGTGTGTATGCATTTATGTATGCATATGCATGTGTGTATGCATGTATGTGTGTATGCATGTATGTGTCTATGCATATGCATGTGTGTATGTATATGCATTTGTGTATGTGTGTATGCATATGCATTTATGTATGTATATGCATTTGTGTATGCATATGCATTGTGTATGTGTGTATGCATATGCATGTGTATGTATATGCATTTGTGTATGCATACGCATTTGTGTATGCATGTATGTGTGTATGCATGTATGTGTGTATGCATATGCATTTGTGTATGCATATGCATTTGTGTATGCATATGCATTTGTGTATGCATATGCATTTGTGTATGCATATGGATTTGTGTATGCATATGCATTTGTGTATGCATATGCATTTGTGTATGCATATGCATTTGTGTATGCATGTATGTGTGTATGCATATGCATTTGTGTATGCATGTGTATGCATATGGATTTATGTATGCATGTCGACACCGATGCATGACACCGATGCATGACCATCGGTATGCAGAACGTCGGTATGCCCTTGATATGTTGTATTTCTTCTTGATTTTCTTGCTCTCTCCATGGAGGTCTGCCCTATCATTGCCTTTGAAATCCCTTTTTTCCTCTAATCAAAACTACCTGATTTGCTGCAAGTTCACCTTTAAATCTCTCTTCAATTCTTGAAGACTGACCTCTATTCTTTGGATTATACCAACACTAAGATGTACTATGGTCTTGCTTATCACGTATTTCACAAAAAATTTTCTCCCTTGGAGGAAGCATGGAATAATCATACTTCTCTAATCTAGTAATCAAATCTTCCTCTTTAATATGTTTACTCTTTGAGTTGCAATTTTTTTTCACTTTGACTTCCTCAACTGCACTATTTGAATATGTATCTATCACATCATGACTTGAATTGGACTTAGTTTTTTATTCTTCCTCTTATTCAGAATTCTCATGTGTGTTGTACTTCCCTTTTGCTCTACCAAATTGTTTTTCTACTTTGGTAGCCAAATAATTCAATCCACCAACAATATCTATACTAGAAACCACATTCCTCAAAGTGCATCTTAATCATTTTAAGAAATATCTAGCTAACATCTAATTAGTAGGTCCTCATTGTTGGCAAGTTTAAATCAATTGGTAATGTGAATTTACTCTTGTTAGTAGCACTAAGGATCATCTAAACAACTCCCATTAAAGATAGAAGTAGTCTTTTGCACATGTCGTATTATTCACATTGGGAACAGGATGAAGTATGGAGCAATTGCATTTAGAGGTAACATCTTTGGTTACACCATTGTCAAAGTACCAAACATCTTAGTCCATACAAAACATCCAATGGTCCTAAGTTCATCAATCATATATACATTGTGTGGTGAATGCAAACTCTTTTCTTTAATACTAAGTTTGCAAACGATTCTTACAAGAAAAACTATTTGCAATACCCACTCTTGCCTCTTTTGCAACAATTTTTGGATATTCCTTTATGACATGATCATTTTTCTTTTATTATTTGCAAATAATTTATATTTTCTTTCTTTCTTCTTATCTTTTATGTCCTTTTCCGAGTGAGGTAGAATTTATAGATTCTACCTATTAGATGAAAAACAACTTTTATCCTTGCCTTTATAACTAGCAACAAAGGCTTGATCTACAACACACATAAGGACCTATTTTCCCTAGATCGAATTAGGAAGACTATTGAGAACAATCAGCACAAATGAACTTTAAAGAAAATTTTATTTGCAACAATCAACTTCGCTTTCAAATCTCAAATCTTTGTGAGAAAATTGTCCACAGAATCAACTTCATTCATATGTTTATTCTAAATGTGCTTTCGAGGACAACCTTACTAAAAATTTACCTCTTAAAGGGAGAAGAAAAGTGATTTGGCAATCCTAAGCATCTTGAGGCACAATCATGTTTCTTTTATGTTCTTACATGGACATTCAATGTGTTGTTCGATGAACAATTTACAAATTATGATGATGATATCACGTTGCTTTCAATTGTTTCTCGTGTATGATGTTTATCTCTCTCGAAATATACTATCTATCCCATGTTTGTTTTTTAAGCTAATCCTCGAGCTTTGATATCCCTTTTCTCTCCACATTCATGCTTAGCAAATATAGGGACATCATAATGAATGGTTCAACTCCTTCAAATTCTATATTCTAGATGTACCCATTTGTTCTTGGAATATTTTAGCAGCTAGATTTTGATATGATACGCCTTGATCCACCCCTTCTACAATGTTCATGAAATTTTTGTACCATTCATATAATTTGGATGACGCATTCAATATCTTCCTCAGCACATCGCTTTTGTAAGCATAATATACGAAAATTCGTCTCATAATAGTTAAACAAGTTCAAGCTTTTATTACTTTTACTTAATAGGAATCATAATTGAATAAGCCAAGCATTATATACCACAATTTGTCTTGTGTTCAATTAAATAAGTTGAAATTTTTATTGGTTTCAGCTAATAAGAATCTTAATTGAATAAGTCAATCAACGATGGATCTTAATGAGGTAAGACTTTGCACCCTTCGTATGAATACCACACATCTTCCCAAGAGAGAGAGAGAGATATTTCCGTGTTTTTACCTGCACCATAACTTTGAAAGAGTTCTTTTTCATTGTGTTTAATGTCCTATACATATATTTTCATACAAGCAATATTTTTTCTTATTCTTCCCATGCAACCGCATGCCTTATGAAATGCAGGAAGGCAAGAAGACTATTCTTCTTCAAATGAATGGTGTAATCTAGAGCCTAACAATGATGTGGACTTTGTCCATTTGTGTTAGCTTAGTTGGTTGGGCCCTTCAGCTCAAAGCCAAACAATGATGTGGATTCTATCCATCTGTGTTAGCTCAATTGGTTGGGCCCTTCAGCTCTCAAGGTTGGGCATAGGGCTTCAATGCTTGTAAGCTGCACCTTGATAGCTCTCACCACTTAGATGTGAGATGTTAAACGAGTTGCTTTGGGGCACGATTGGACCTTCTTGCTACTCATTTCAAACCACTGATATTTTCTAGCCTTAGGATCATCATTTCCTCGTGACGACCTTAGAGAACCTTCAAGATTTGTATCCTAGTAGTTGCTACACATCTAACCCTTACTTTGTAGACATTGTTAACCTCTTGTAGATGGTTCTAGCTTCATATCTTGCCATTTTAACCTCGGATGTGTGTATTGGTTCTTCGAAAGTTCAAGCTCATAGATAGGGCGGGCACATAGTTGTCCAATCACGCAATCTCAATAGAGTTCTATGAATTTATGCCATGAAATGGCTTGCCGTATGGTGTTTTTATGATCATGGGATGATCCAAACAGACATCCACTTTACTAATTTACATCCACTTTACTAATTTATCAGATTGTATCGCCAAATAGATTTTGTTCATATTTAGTTCATTATTGTTCATACCTATATCAAGAATATATATAAGTGGTATGTGGCACATAGGTATGATTGGCACAGATAACTAGTTGCACATGATTTAGTTGTGCACATATTGTGCATGTAGATTCATGTGTGCATCCATACCATATATGTGTGTGTGCATATATACTACAGTACACAGAGATATAATTCATATGAATGAATCTATGACCATTACATATAAATACATATCCATGTGTGTATGTATACCATATGTGTATGTGTATATGTACTACACTTCACGAGTACATAATTCATATGAACGCATTTATGACCAATACATCTAGACACACGGGTATATAATTCGTATCAATGTATATACGAATAATACATGTAGACATGATAAAATAATAGGTACAATATTTTTGCACTAAAAAAATATGTTTTCTAATGATATTATAGAACGAATCTAGTTATGCGTGGGCTCCTAACTCTGGTAATCGAAAATTAGGTGATCATAATTCATAATGTATGCGCTTAGTCATCAGAAAAGATCGAGGCTTTAATACATGTGTTGATGATGTGCGTTGAGCTTTGGTCTATTGAGGCGAAGGTTCAGGATTCAAGCCTGGGCTGAACATGTATCGCTTTGGCGAGTTAAACTAGTTGTAATGTTGTAACTTTGTTTAACTTCTGCTTTGTAAGATACAGGGAGGTTTCACGGGTACTATGCCCATTCACTTATACAACTGCACTTTCAAAGGTTCGAGGAGTAGACTTCGGCTCAACCTCCATTCAAAAAATAAATAAATAAAAATTACCATTTGATTATATTTAAGAGAGGTACCAGTCCCGACCACCAAATGCATGTGCCCGAAGAGAAAGAACATTTGTAAGATTGAACTCCGTTGAAAAAAACAGCGATGGTCGACCCTTGTCTCCCACTACGACCCAATGGGCTTACCAAAGCCTATTTTCGGCTGCTGAGTTGCAGAAACGAATAAACCATTGCTGATTCAGAAGCTGAGCAGCGGGTTCCATGCCGCTATGCATCCTCCAAGGGTCACGTGTGCGCAGTGTGCCCAATAGACGCAGCAAACACACAACTCTCTCTCTCTCCGTCAGAAATCCAGCTTTAGTAGCCAGCAAGGTCTGAACTTTTAAAGACCTAGCTCTGAGAGATTGTCCGATGTCAATACTGTGCATAAAAGTGGAGGTAGTCCATGCGGCTCCATGCCCATCGATGGAGCACCCAACACTGGGGAACATCCGAACTTGATTAATGAAAGGGCTCGCAAAAGAAAATTGCCTTAAAGGAAGGCATGGGATTATCGGTCCCCACTCCCAGTCGCCATGTCCCCTGTAGAGCGCACGCAGCCAGCCTCAACAGAAACTGTACACGCCCCTTCATCATTGCGTGTTCGCAACTGATAAAGATAGTCGAAAGGCAAAACTTGACATCTTTTTCTTTACGAAACGCCACAATATCTGAAGCTGAGCAACGAACTCTGAGTATGAGCTTTGCCCAGCGAAACCTGCAAACTTGAATTTCTAGGGGTTTCAATCTTTGCCTACTTAGACCTGTATTGTGAGATTCTGAGAGGATACCTGAGCAGTAGGTTGTGTAGGGACAACATGCTAACTCTACTCTCTGATAAAATAATGGAGGAAATGTTGCGGATGACATAATCATAGCGGCAATGTCAATGGTTAAGGCAACTTACATTATATAATATGTCAAAAGAAGAAGAAGAATCATTGTCAATTTCTGGGTTCTTGAGCTTCTGGAGAGAGCAATGTGTCTGAAGTGAACGATTGAAAAAAAGACATTTTTAATACTCATTAATCTTCTTGTTTGTATCGGGGAAGGTGAAGTCAGACATCGGTTGTTTGGGTGCTAAACATGACCTCTTGATGCACGGAAAGAATACGTGGGCCATTGACCAAATTCATCGTGTTAACAGTGTCTATTTCGTGTTAACAGTGTCTGCTTGATTAGAGGCGCCGAGGAGGGAACCGAATGGTCGAGTCTATTGAGATCGGTGAAGATGGCAGCGGATCAGGAAAATGTCGTACAGTCTCAATCACGAAGACCTCAGCAGCATCTTGCACGCCGACTCGACCTCTTCGGCCCTAAGTTAAACTCCTTCGGTAACGAATTATGGTTCTCCTCTACTCGTGGCATATAGACAGCAAATTGTTCCTCACTGCTTCCGATAGTTGTTCTCCATTAAGCTTCCGAACAGCAGGCTCCTCGTAGAAACATCCTGGTTATGTAGAAGCTAGTTACACAGTAACGGTAGAACTTTCTTGTCTCTTGTTCTGCAAATCGGATCCGAACCCGTGCATCTAGTCACTCCCTCTAGCTGATCTCTCCTTGACTCGCCTCATTTGTATGCGATAGCCAATATTTGATAACTCTAAAGACAATTCTCGAGAGAATGTTTCGCATTTCTCCTCTAACTATCGATCTTCCGGCGGAACAAAGCATTTTCGAGTTCGACGACGTGGAAAATGAACAGAACGGGGCCGACGTGCAAGAGAATGGGGAGATGGAGGAAAGCGAGAATGCGTTCGAATTCGGGAGGCCGAGGCTGTCCAGGTCTTATTCCGGATACGATTCAGATGAGCTAGAGACAAGGTCGAGTTTCTCCATGCACTCACCACGTGTTCCTAGAGTGTTGGAGAGTGTACGAAGCTCCGACTGCTTGGAAGGAATGCTCCTTACTGCGTCTCCGAGCTTTAGATCAGGACTCGATTCTCCCCGATCTGAGCCTTCCTCTTACGACGTTGATCCGACATACTTTGAGGCATGGGATTTGCTTCGAAAATCTACTGTTTATTTTCAGGGAAAACCTGTCGGAACAATTGCAGCTAACGATCATTCCGAAGAAGCCCTGAACTACGACCAGGTAGGTGTAACAATATTACCATCTTACAAGCTTAAGGCGGGAATCGCAAACTCTGCAGTTTAAGGGGCAACATGAGATTTATTCCAGACTTAAAGAATCTTTAGATTTCTGATTACACCAGTAATTCGAGCTTCTTTCCGGCACCAGCTTTCACTTCTGTACAGCGTGACTATAGTTATAGAGATTCCTTGCAAACTTTAGTGAGTGGCGATCTCTGAAACTCACTTACAAACTAGACACGATACTTGCGTCGAGAAATGCGGATCGTACTCTATTCATGTTTTTAAAGCATTCTTCTCCGCTAATCCCGCTGAGCCGGAGCATGAAAGTTCACGCATGCAAGATTAATTTACATCATTAGATTTAGGGAGAAACTTAATGGAACCGAAGTTTCTGGATTCGCTGCCGTATTCGCAAACAAAATGAGTAATTCATTCTGGCGTTTGATGACCTCTGAACTACATTGTTGGCCGAGGAGAATCTAGTAATTGTAGGCCATCCTTTACTTTGAACATGCCCAACAGATCATTTGCGTTTTGGAGTTTATATAACCCTGGGTTTCTGCGTCCAAAACCTTCCAATGCTATGGAAATGAGAATCTCAGCTTTTCTCACAAGGCCATTTGCGGATGAAGCTTTCACTCGTGAGTCGTATTTTCTTTTCTATCCCTCAGGAAATTAGGTAGGTCAAACTTCAAGAAAGGTTTCCTCGAAGAAAGTGTAGTAAGCATAGGTTTAGTATCTTGACTCAGTCCGTGATTCCTCTAATAAGGCGGAATAATAATGGATTTTATAAGAGGAACCACATGTTGAGATTGAACTTCCGCGAAAGTTCTAATCTTCTCGAGCTTCCACCATAAATCTGAGAGAAAATTACAGGATTTATCGATAGATCAACACATCTCCTTTTGGAGATTTTGCTGTGAATTTTAAAATTTTACAACTGCAGATTTTTGCTATGCATAAATCTAAACAATCTGAACATCACATGTCATTGCATAAAACCATGTAACGAATAATGTAACGCGAAGGAGTGAATACGTTGCGTTTAAGTCCTCAAAGAAATGAAATCGATTATCTACTTAAGATACAGCTTCTTGTTGTTCAGCTTAAAGTCGGTCTGTTCGTCCAGGTATTTGTAAGGGATGCTGTACCAAGTTGTTTAGCCTTCTTAATGAACAAGGAGTATGAGATTGTAAAGAACTTCTTGCTGAAGGCCGTGAGATTGCAGTCAAACTGGGAAAAGAGAATTGACAACTTCACGTTGGGGAAAGGGGCAATGCCTGCCAGCTTCAAGGTCATTCATGATTCAGTCAAGCAGCAAGATCGCCTGGTGGCCGACTTTGGTGAGAGTGCAATCGGTCGTGTGGCACCAGTTGATTCGGGCTTTTGGTGGATCATCCTTCTTCGTGCTTATACCAGGAGCACAGGGGATATATCTCTTGCAGATTCCCCTGATTGCCAGAGGGGCATCCGCCTTGTCCTGAGTTTATGTCTTTCGGAAGGCTTTGATACCTTTCCCACCTTGCTTTGTGCTGATGGTTGCTGCATGGTTGACCGAAGAATGGTGAGCATTGTACTTCCAGGTCCATAATTTCTTCAATAATTGAAACATGTGCACTTAATTTTCTGTTTGGTTGTTATATCTTATATAGGGGGTTTATGGATATCCCATAGAAATCCAGGCTCTGTTTTATATGGCCCTTCGATGTGCAAAGATGCTGCTTAGGCCTCAAGGTGATGCCAAAGAATTGTTGGAGAGAGTTGACAAGAGGCTGCAAGCTCTGAACTTCCATATCAGATCGTACTACTGGCTAGACTTTCAGCAGCTGAATGATGTGTACAGATATAAGACAGAAGAATACTCACATACAGCTGTGAATAAGTTCAATGTTATACCAGAATCCATCCCAGATTGGGTGTTTGAATTTATGCCGATGAAGGGCGGTTATTTTATAGGCAATGTGAGCCCTGCACGCATGGATTTTCGATGGTTCTGCCTCGGAAATTGTATCGCAATCTTATCATCGCTTGCAACAGCAGACCAAGCGGAGAGTATAATGGACCTTCTGGAAGAAAGGTGGCCGGATCTGGTTGGAGAAATGCCTCTGAAGATTGCTTATCCGGCATTGGAAGGGCATGAGTGGAGGATCGTGACAGGATGTGATCCCAAGAACACAAGATGGAGCTACCATAACGGAGGATCTTGGCCAGGTACTGTGGTTAATGAGAACCTCACAAGAATTTCTGACAATTTGCTTGCTTCCTAATGCAACATATTATCTTCTTCTTTCAATAGCATCACACAACGCACAATGATACATGTGACATAGCTTGAATGACGTCACCTTTTCACTGCAAAACATAGTAACTCGTAGTTCTCTTCTTTTAAGTTGGTGTAGCTGCGGACGCAACTCAGCTTTTAGTCCCCAAGCTTATCCAGCTCTGCTTACAAGGCTTCTTCATGACGTAGAGAGCTTTTTGTTTTATGTTCCTGCATTGTCTAGCATATACTTGCATCCTGTTGCATATAATAGCATAATTTCCCTAATGACCGTGCCTTTGTGTGCAGTCCTCATATGGCTATTCACAGCGGCCTGTGTCAAGACAGGAAGGCCACAGATTGCTAGCAAAGCGATCAAACTTTTGGAGAGTCGACTTTCGAAGGATCAGTGGCCAGAATATTATGATGGAAAGCTAGGAAGATTTGTAGGAAAGCAGGCTCGGAAGCTCCAAACCTGGACAATTGCAGGTTATCTTGTGGCCAAGATGATGCTGGAAGATCCCACTCATCTTGGCATGATCGCCCTTGAAGATGACAAGAGAACCAAATCCTTATCCATGCCCAGATCCCGGTCCTGGACAGTTTCCTTATAATCCAATCATCGAAAGCTTTGTTCAAGTCTTTCCGCTGGTAGTTTAGATCCTCTTTACATGTTTCAAAGAGATAGCGTTTGGGGCTTCTATCGTTGCCCTTTCCATTGTAGCATATCATATGGATTGCATCATTTGCAGAGTCAAATTATACATAACAATAAACAGCAGATTATTGCAAGGCCTCAGTTCTACCTTCTTCCACGTTACAAAAACAGTTACAAGGATTGTAAGTCTGGAGAATCCCATCCAGCATTTTCTTTTACCCTTGGCTTTGCTTTTTACCAGATATCCTACTTTCTGAAGTGTGCCATACCCAGAACTCCCTTCATCACAAGTTCCAGAGCTTCTGTATTCGGGCACAAACGGTGCCTCCATGATTCTAAAGGAACGGCTGTGCAGCAATCAGAAAGCTTTTGACTCATTAACAAGGACGCTCTCTATGATTTACTGTGACTGTTGAGATCGACTGTAGCATGTCTTGCTCCGAGCTATCCGACAGGCAGCTACCACACTCCACATCATTGCCATTAATCTCTCTCTCTCTCTCTCTCTCTCTCTCTCTCTCTCTCTCTCTCTCTCTCTCTCTCTCTCTCTCTCTCTCTCTCTCTCTCTCTCTCTCTCTCTCTCTCTCTCTCTGAGGATTGTTTTATATGCTAAGACGATAGCACACTCCTGTCATCAATAAGAATGAGAGCTTTCAAACCCTACATAAAAAAACACAGGATCCTGGTTGTTGACTGAACGCATGTCAGTGTACTATGTATTCTTTGCAGTTTCTCTTTTATTTATGTATATGTTTCTATAGTTGATTCGTTCACTGGCTTCAATATGAAACATAATGTACTGTTTGCATCATGCAAAGGCAAAAAAGATAAGCAATCAACATACAAATGTCCTCTAAAACTGGTGGATCTTCTCTATTGTAGATACCTCGTAGGGGTCGTAGATCCATGTTTTTCATTTGAAATGCTGCAAGTTTTGGAACTTTTTACAACTGGGTCTTTCCGAAATGCTATTATCTGTTTCGATTTGTACATCCGAATCAACGTCACAGTGAACCACATAGGGCATATTTGATCATTGCACTTGCAGTCGTGCTCACATGGATCCTAATACGATCGAATTGGAGGAATTCTGATCTGCATGGTTACTGGATTTTCACTTGATTTAATTAGATTGAAATGTGTTATTGATTCAAAATTTATATTGCACAACACTGTCCTTTGTTTAATGATAGAGGGCCATACACTGGTGTAATATATAGGTCGATTACGTTATTTAGATCTGAGGGTTGATGATGACATTCCACGTTCGCGGCATGTGTCTTATCATCGTAAGAGCCACTTATTAACGTGACTCTAACTCCATGCTCTAACGGCTTAACTGTATTTTCTTGAAATGGAGGTTCGGCAAGGGCCTACTTCCCAAGCTTTAACTTTGAAAGAACAATTGTACAGATGAATGGGCATAGTAGTTGTGGGACCCCTCGTATCCCACAAAGCAGGGTTAGAGATTGATTTCAACTGGTTTATACTCGCCAAAGCCATTAGATCAGGTCACTTAAGTTCACTGACGCATCATATGCACTAATCTAGAGTGATTCAGGTCAAATGAGGTCACTTGAACTTCGTTCATCGAAACATCACGTGAGAACAGTACATCTTTTTGAATCACCCATCAGCAATATATTTTTCAAAAACCAACTGAGGCAATGATCTTTGCACTTAATTACTTAAATTGTTTTTGTGGTTCTCTTAATTACTTGTTTTACAGTTCCCCTCTTATACCCCCTTTTCAAATGTGATATGAGCATCGGAGAGTACAAGAAAAGGGCATGAGAATAAGGTTCCTGATGGAATCCTTCGTGCGATGACACTAGTTTCCTTTTTGAACTTTCATCAAATATATATTTGACAACATTCACACCAGCATATAAGTCCTCATTTTAGATGTTAGCATAAATATTTCATTATTGTTGTTGTCAGCGTTGTTATTACTATCATCATTATGATAATGATGATGATAATGATTATTATTATTATTATTATTATAATTATTAATTATTGTTGTTGTAGGTGTTGTTGTTGTTATTAGAATTACCATAAGTGGTAATCTAAGGTAGGAATTAGCTTAAAGAGAATCAAGGGGGCACATTTTATAGGAAGATAGCAAATTTTGTAGGAAGATAGAGAATTTCATTCCACTATAAAACAAGAGTTCACAACACTATTCTCATTGTTGTTATGATTTCCCACGAAGGTAGGAATTAGCTTAAAGAGAATCAAGGGGGCACATTTTATAGGAAGATAGCAAATTTTATAGGAAGATAGCGAATTTCGTTCCACTATAAAACAAGAGTTCACAACACTATGCAAAGAAGTGATGTTAAATTTATTTCAATATTCCACCCTCAAGTTATCACAAATGATCCATGATGCCCCAAGTTGTAAGGCCCTCATTGTGAGGAGAAGCCATTTTGAGAGCTATAACAATTGTGGAACCTTAACTTCCAAGTTTGATGTGGTCTATGCGTGACCATTGATGGTAATAGATGTTTTTTGTTAGTCGAACCCTGAATTAGCTAAGTCATAAACTTCCAGACCATTAGATTCCATTCCAAGTAAAAATAAAGTCTTTGTGGTGTTGTGCAGTTTTCGGATAGAAGCTTAATGGGAAGAGTGTAGAAGGGGGCTTCTTCCCTTTTGCAAGGTGAAGGGAGGCTATCTCACCAACCCATAGGGCCAAGACCTTAGGATTTTTGGCCGTTGACATATTGTTAAAAATTATATTCTTTCGTTTATTTTATCTCTTTTGACTATTCTCTACATTGACTCCATTGTAAAAGCTATATAAGCATCAATTATGTGAAGATTCAGATACCATTGCCCATTAATAAGGCCTTCATGTAGTTTCTATCTAGATCTCCATCTAACCTTTACATCGAGAGTGCATGGGTCGATAACACGATCCCTATAGTTACATTTCTCTTGGAAAATTTGGAATTCGAGTTATCTACATTTTAGAATGTGTTTCCTCTTAGTTTGTGCTTTTTTCATCATTATCTATTACTCTTGTGCACTATGCTATTTTTCTATTACACTATGCTATTTTCTCTTATCAGTGAAAACACCAACATTGTGTATATTCCATGAAAGAAGTTCTATCATTGCGATCGACTCTTCTCGATTAACATGAATTAATTTGAAAGTACAATGAAAGGCGAGAATCGCACCCATGGGACCCCTCAATTCTAGAAAGAAAGGGTAAGATGCTTCATAGCTACTAAGATTAGGAGCCCAAAGATCCCCTATGATAGAAACTAACAAGGGATGGCTCTAAGGCCAGACATAATAATTGGTTTTAAATTTAGTAACCTAAGGGCCCAATTGTTCTCCAAAAGAGTTATTTTTAACATCTCATTACTAAGTGTTGACGAGTGTCATTTACAACTCAGAGGGCTCATCCCAATCTTGAGAGGTAAAGGACACAATCAAT
>MU260136.1:272500-282500 GCA_020310875.1 Ceratopteris richardii | reverse complement strand
TATCTTTGAATTCCTCTCCTCCATATCTACTCAATCTATGATTCACTTCCATTGGAGTTGGTGCTATCCTGCAATCTTCCATTTTAAATTTGATTAGCAAATTTTTCAAATACCTTTCTTGAGTTACATATACTCCATGTTGAGTATATGAAATCTCCATTCCTAAAAAGAATGAAAAATTTCCCAAATCACTGATTTTGAATTCTTTCTCCATCTGCTTCTTAATCATGTATATACCTTTGTCATCTGTTCCTGTAAGTATTATGTCATCAACATAAATACAAACATAAATAAATCCATCCTCACTTGCTTTGACTAGCAAGCTACTATCTGCCTTTGATGCTTGAAATCCAAGTTCCTTCAAGAACTTTACAAGCCTATAATTCCATGCCCTTGGGGCCTGTTTCAACCCATACAAAGCTCTCTTGAGCTTACACACATGATTTGGATACACTTGATCTTTGAAACCATCTGGTTGTTCCATGTAGACTTCATCAAAAATAAAACCATTCAAAAATGCATTCTTCACTTCTAATTGAGATAATTTCCAACCTTTGCAAGCAACAATTGCTATGAGAGTTCTTATGGTTGTCATCTTTGCAACAGGACTATAAGTTTCATCATAGTCCACACCATATGTCTGTGCATATCCCTTTACAACAAGCATGGCTTTGTACCTAGATACACGTCCATCTGCAAACCTTTTTGTTTTGTAGACCCATTTACATCCTATGATCTTCTGACTATTTGGTTTAGGAACCAAATCCCAAGTCTCATTTTCCATCAATGCATCATACTCCTCTTGCATAGCTTTTTCCCAATTCTTCTTTCCTTTGGCTTCATCATATGTGGATGGATCTTCATCTGCTTTTAACATGTAAGCATAATCTTTAGTAGTCAAGAATGAAGTATCATAGCTATACCTTCTAGGCTGCCATTTGTGCCTAGATGACCTTCTAAGTTCTCCACTTCTTGAAGTTTCTGGTTCATCACATTCTGGATCAAACCTTGGCACTTCTTCAATTTCAACCTGTACTTCATTGTTCTCCTCTTCATCAAATATTTGAACCTTTGATTTACCTTTCTTTTGATTCACAACTTCTTCAACATCTGCATGAACATTAAGTGTACCTGCATACCAAGTACCTTGCTCATCAAATGTAACATCCTTAGACACAAGGAATTGCTTTGTGGATGGACTCCACAACCTATAACCCATCTGCTTGTCATCATAACCAATGAATACATACTTCTCTGCTTTAGGCTCCAATTTATGCCTCAATTGAGATGGCACATATGCATATGCCAAGCATCCGAATATTTTACAATGATCCAAGGTAGGTCTCTTACCCCACCAAGCTTCATATTGTGTCATACCCTGCAAATCTTTACATGGTAGCCTATTGACCAAATATGTGGCTGTGTTTACAGCCTCAGCCCACAAAAAATTAGGGCAATTTTTCTCCTTCATCATGGATCTTGCAAACTCAACAAGAGTTCTATTTCTTCTCTCTGCTACCCCATTTTGTTGAGGAGAGTACCTGCAAGTAACCTCTCTCTTTATACCTACATTCCACAAATAATCACTGAACTCATTAGAGAAATACTCTCCCCCTCCATCTGACCTTAGTCTCTTCAACTTTTGTCTTGTAATTCTTTCTGCATATGCATGATAGTGTTTAAATGTATTAAACACTTTTGATTTGTCTTTGATGACATAGATTGTGATCCACCTGGTAGCATCATCAACATATATGCCATAATATCTTGAACCATTTATACTGAAGTCCTTTGAAGGACCCCACACATCTGTATGTACCAATTCAAGTCTTTCTGAATACATAAAACCATGCTTATTATATGGTTGCTTATGAGCCTTACCTAACTGACATGCTTCACATCTGTATGTCATGTGTTGACCTGCAACATTAGGCAATCCAAGCACTGAACCATTGTTAACCATATCTTTCAAATACCTCTTTCATTAAAATGTCCAAGTCTTTTATGCCAAAGATCCAATTGAGACACCTTTTGCTCTCCATATGTAAACATAGCATGTCCAACATTACCTTGTATCTTTAGTGTGAAGAGCCTTCCTTCCTTCTTTCCTGTAACAATCTGTTTATACCCTTGACTAGGGTCTTCAACATAAACTCCATCATTAGTGAACCTTACTTCATATCCTTTTTCCACAATTTGTCCTACACTGATCAAGTTCTTTGGAATTGTAGGAACATATAGAACCTTACTCAAGAGAGTGGCTTTAACTAAACCAATTGACTTTACTTCGTGCTTTGTATTATCACCTGTTTGAACTGTATGATTGATTGCCTTATGATCTAGATCAGTCATCAAAGCAATATTTCCACTCAGATGATTGCTACATCCTGAGTCAATATAAAATACTCTCATGTCTTCATGTGAGGCTTCACATGTTGCATTCATAATAAGAGTTGAATCTTTCTGATCTGATGCATAATTGTAGTAGGTGTTATTATAGGATTGATTTTGGAAGTTTCTTCCTCCACCTCTTCCAAATGATTTCCTACCACCTCTACCTCTGAAGTTTCCTCTCTGATATCTGCCACCTCTTCCTTTTTTATTAAATTTTTTATTAAAATTACCATTGCTTTGATTATTATGCCAACAATCATGAGATAGATGATTGGTCTTACCACATATCCAACAAGCTCTGACATTATCTTTGTTATTTCTACCTCTTCCTCTACTTCTACGACTTCCTCTTCCTCTTAGGAAGTTTGCTTGACTTGGAGTACCTTCATCTTCAACTGATTGTTGCTTTCCTTTGCTAGCTTTCTTCATGTCTTTAGAATACACTGCATGACCTGCACTCTTATCAACATCTCCTTTGATATCATTCTCAAAAGTTAGCATATGTCCTAACAATTGATTCAAATCAGGAGTGAAATGATCTAATGAAAGTTCTGTAGACAAAATAAAAGGCTTCCACTTCTCATCTCCTCTTACCCCTGTGAGAATTTGTCTTACCAACTTATCTTCTTCAATATCTTCATCAACTGCACCTAAAGAATCAGCAATGTCTTTCATCTTTGTCACATAATCAGATATTGATTGTGAAGCCTTCTTCTTGAAGGTAGTAAACTCTGCCCATAATGAAGCTTTCCTTGATTTGGTTGTATTCTGAAAATGCTCTTCCAAAGCATTCCAAATGTCACTTGCACTTTCAAGTCCTCTGATATGAGGAAGCAAATAATCATTCACTGCCATGTAGATTATGCTCCTTGCTTGAGCATCCTTCTTCATCCAAATCTTTATATCTGCAAGCTCCTCCCTAGTTGGAACACTAGGATCTTTGAGCTCTGGCTTTTCTTTCTCCCCTGTGATGTATCCCATCAGATCTTTGCTCATAAGATGAGCTTCCATTCTCATAGACCAAGTTGGATAGTTCTCTCTATTCAACTTCTCAATTTGGAGACTATCTCCCATCCTTTCTTCACTTGTACTATCAAATCTTTAATCCTTATAAGGAATGAATGTACCTTAGCTTCGAATGTTGCTCCTTCTGATCTTTTTGATAACCTTTATGTGTCTTCTAGTCTTTCTTCCACACTTTATCCTTTTGAACCTTCAAGATATGAAATTTGTATATCTACAGCAATCGGGGTCTTCCTTTCCTCAATTTTGATACTTCCTGCTCCGATACCACTGATGGAGAGTGTTAATCTCCAAACGAAAAGGCTATTCTTCATGTTAGACCACCTCTATATCAAGAATAACTTTAACCTTCAACCAATTTTGGAAGACAATCACCAAACTATCAAGAAATTAGCTAGCTGTGAAGAAAGTCATTTCAGAGACAAGTCTGTTGCACATTAATCACTCATTGATTAAACATTTGTTGGAGTTAGACGTCTGCGGAAGCACGCGAACAGCACAAGGAAGAAGAAGAAGCTTGGAGCACAACACAAAGACTGAATGTATTACTAGAGAATGTACAAAGATAAGTAGCCCATTAGGGCAATAGGCGTATATACAAGCCAAGGGAAAAAAACCTCCTAAAGAGGGAAAAAAGTGCCCCGGCGGTCCTAGAGTGTTCACACACATCACTACCTAAATATATCAACAAATCCCCCCTGGGAGTGATGCGGTGAACAAGGAGCTGACACTCATGTATAAGGAAGTGCCGAGCTATGTGGAAATCACTCCACAAAAGGAAGTAAGCCCAAAGCTTTGCGGAAAGCTTCAAACTTCTCCCTAGGCAGAGCCTTCGTGAAAAGGTCTGCAATGTTCTCCTACGTGGGCACATATGCCAAGCTGATCTCCCCAGCAGAGAACCTCTCCCTGACATAGTGATAATGCACCTCAATGTGCTTAGTGCGAGCATGGAACACAGGGTTCCTCGCAACTGCCAATGCGCTCTGACTGTCAGTGAAGATGGTGGTGGCAGAAGACTGGCCAACACCCAAATCAGCCATAAGGCGTCTGAGCCACACACACTCAACAATCGCTGTGAAAGCTGCCCTATACTCAGCCTCACAACTGGAAGTGGCCACAGTAGGCTGCTTCTTGCTCAACCAAGATATACATGAGCTACCAAGCATGAAGCAAAAACCACTGGTGGACACATGAGTGTTATAGCAACCAGCCCAATCTGAGTCAGAAAAAGCATGCAAATCTGGCGGTAGTGATCCCCCCTTGGGATAAAACAACCCAAGTAGCCGAGTACCACTCAAGTAGCGAAAGATGCGCTTAACCGCTTTCCAATGCGTGAGTAATGCATAAGTAAATCAAGCATCCAACAGCCTGCTGATAGAGAACAGCATCAAATGCATCTCCAGCATCATGAAGACTCAATCGTAAACCTGTCTCCATAGGAGTGGCAATAGGCTTACAGTCTTCAAGGCCAAAACGCTGCAATAATGTGTCAATATATTTCGTTTGACACAAAGCCATTCCACCATCAACTTGCATAAACTGAATGCCCAAATAGTGATGCAAATGCCCCAAATCAGACATCTCAAATGATGCATGCAAATCAGCCTTGAAATCAGCAATATGCTTCTCAAGAGGACCAGTGAGCAGCATGTCGTCTACATAGACAACAATGATCAAAAGCACATCATTAGCACGCTTAACATATAAGGTGCTTTCAGTTGGACTGTTCTCAAAACCATGTGCAATCAGATAGGC
This sequence comes from Ceratopteris richardii, assembly GCA_020310875.1. Classification (NCBI taxonomy): domain Eukaryota; kingdom Viridiplantae; phylum Streptophyta; class Polypodiopsida; order Polypodiales; family Pteridaceae; genus Ceratopteris; species Ceratopteris richardii. The sequence goes on along the minus strand of MU260136.1, from coordinate 277,328 downwards.
ATGTATTTTCTCATACCAAGCACGTGGTGCTTGCTTTAAACCATATAACGCCTTCTTTAACCTGCACACCTGGTTTTCATGCCCTTTCTGCACAAAGCCATGGGGCTGAAAAACATACACTTCTTCATGCAAGTCACCATTCAGAAATGCTGTTTTAATGTCCAACTGATGTACATTCCAACCATGATGGGTTGCAAGTGCACAAATGCTCCGAACAGTAGTCATACGGCATGTAGGTGCAAAGGTCTCATCAAAATCAATGCCTCTTTCCTGCGCATAACCCTTTGCAACAAGCCTAGCCTTATACCTGTCAACTGTACCATCAGGTTTACGCTTCAGCTTGTATACCCACTTAGTGCCAATGGCCTTCTTTCCAGGAGGCAAGTCACATAAAGACCATGTACCATTCTTCATTATAGCATCATATTCAGATTGCATAGCAGCCATCCAATTTTCTGAATTTTGTGCTTCATCAAAAGAAACAGGCTCATTCTCATCACAGAGACTAGATGCAGCCATAGCATAGCAATCTGATGCAAAGGAGGTACTATGAGAGCCTGAACGAGTACGATATGACAAAGGTGCATCTAATTTGTTGTCATGCAAAGTCTGCACCAGCCATTTTGGCATAGTTTTTGCCTGTTCAATATCAGCTCTCTCCTCAACAAGTGCATCATGTAAATCTGCATCAGAAATGGAATGATCTGCATCATCATATGAAACTTGCAAAGGCTGAGAAGTTGCCTCATTAGGACCAGCGCTAGCCTGTCCACCTGTAAAAAGAGGCATCAAAGTATCATACATGTCTTTGGAGCTAACAAATGTCTCCTTAGTACATGAAAGCAATGGCTGAATAGCATCTTCCACAAAGACAACATCACGGCTAACTAGAATGCGTTTAGTCTGTGGATGATACAGACGATAGCCTTTACTTTCAGAACTGTATCCAAAAAAAATACATTTTACTGCCTTATCATCCAATTTTCTGCGATGTTGTTCAGGCACTAATGCATATGCCAAACAACCAAAAACAGGCAGATGAGCTACAGATGGCTTGCGGTCATGCCAAGCCTCATATGGAGTGATAGACTGCAACGCTTTGGTGGGACACCTGTTCAGCACATATGCTGCACACATGACACCCTCAAGCTAGAAACTATGTGGTAAAGCTTGACTTTTGACCATGCACCTCGCCATCTCCATGAGTGACCTGTTCTTTCGTTCAGCAACTCCATTCTGTTGAGGTGTATACGGCACTGTACACTGGTGTTTTATCCCACGTTCAGCCAGAAATGCATTAAAATCTGAAGACATATATTGCCCCCCTCGATCAGAACGGACGGTGCCCATTTTACATGCTGACAGATTTTCAGCCAAAACCAAAAACTGTTTGAAGCACATGAACACTTCGGACTTTGCTTTGAGTGGATATACCCATGCATGCCTGGAAAAATCATCAATGAAAGTCACGAAGTAAAGGTAATTTCCAAAAGAGGGTGTCTGCATAGGACCACAGACATCACTATGTACAAGCTGCAATTTCTGCATAGCCCGAACTGAACCATCTTTTGGAAAGGAAGAACGCTGCATTTTGCCCAAAATACAGCCTTCACAAACATGTTTTCCAGGTGCCTCAAGTTTGGGCAAAGAGGACACCATTTCAGATTTCTGCAGGCGTAACAAACTAGCAAAATTCAGATGACCAAAGCGTGCATGCCAAAGCTTTGCATCTGACATAGCCTGAGAATCATGAACTGCACATGCCGAATCATTCACAGATATTTCATAGTCTATGAGCTTATACAACCCACGACATAAAATGCCAGAAGCAATAATCACATCGCCATTTGAGAGATCATGGACTGTACACCTGTCATCAACGAATTTCACAACCAAGCCAATCTTGGCTAATGCAGAAACTGATAACAGGTTCTTTTTGATCCCTGGCACAAATAAAGCATCTGACAAAGTGAAAGAACTACCATCAGCAGTAGTCAGAATGATCTTACCAACTCCCATAACAGGATAAGAGGAGTTATTGGCGCATGTGACAGTATTCCCTGTAGGGGCAGGCTCGAGTGAAGAGAAGAAACTGCGCTGCGAGGTAATATGTTTGGTCGCCCCACTGTCAAAGTACCAAACATCTGAGTCTACTGCAGACATGCACTGATCATGAGAAGATGGGTCAAAACTGCAGACAGTAGTAAACGCCCATTCTTCTTCCTGCACAAGATTTGCAGACTCTGTTTTTGGTGTAGAGGCCTCTACAACAACCATTCCAGCCTCTTTCTTCTTTGCCTCTTTAGCAGCCAGTTTTGGACAGTTCTTTATAATATGATCATTTCCTTTACAGTACTTGCAGAACAATTTCTGCTTTTTTGATTTCTTCTCATCTTTATCCTGGTTCTTCGATTGTGCAGCATTTGCAGATTTCTGCTTACTAGTAGAAGAGCTCCATTTTCCTTTGCCCTTCTGACTAGCCAGGAAAGCTTGATCTGCAACACGCATAATGGACCTGTTCTGCCTGGACTGATCTTCCTGCAACATAACAGAGACTAATTCCTCAAATGACAAGGCATTCGGATTTCCTTTCATCATCAATCGAAGAGTAGAGGCAAAACTCTGATATGAATCAGGAAGGCCATTCAGAACGGTCTGCACAAGTGAGCTATCTGGTATAACCTCATCAGCAGAAATCAATTGTTCCTTCAGGTCTTTGATCTTTGTAAGAAAACTGTCCATAGAATCACCTTCATTCATGTGCTCACTCTCCAACTGTTTTCAGAGGTAAGCAACACGAGCCTCATTCCTAGCCTGGTACAAAGTGGTAAGTGTATCCCAAGCATCCTTTGCTGTTCTGCAAGAGCGAATGTGAGGAATAATGGCATGTTTGACAGACAAAGCTATCAATGCATGTGCCTGGGCATCTCTGCCATCCCAACGAATCTGCTCTGCAGTAGGTGCAACAGAAATAGCAGCACGAATAGGAATCTGCGGAATATCATCTTCGACACCATCTTCATCAGCTCCAACACCTGTATTTGCAGTACCTGTCGTTACAGGTGTAACAGGACGTCTTTCAACACCGTGCACAATGTTCCACAATCCTTTTGCAACCAGTACATGTCGCATCATATAAGCCCATAATGGGTAGTTGGTACCATCCAACTTATCCTCAACAGCCAACATACGGAATACATCACTACTTTCAGCCATGGCCGGTGACTAAAATACCTTGATGCAGAAAATTGACTGTATCTCAAAAAGTTGAACAGAACTGCCCAAACGAGTTCTGCTAGACCTATAGCAGACTTCGAGACGCTTAAACTGGCGAACAGAAACTGGTATATACCTTTGGCACAAAAGGACAAAATAGCCTCCTCACCAAATTTTGTGCGAATCTGAGACTGCAAACGGAGGAGTGTCGATGGCGCCCTAGAAGAAGCAACGACCTGCTCTGATACCAATTGTTGGAGTTAGACGTCTGCGGAAGCACGCGAACAGCACAAGGAAGAAGAAGAAACTTGGAGCACAACACACAAGACTGAATGCATTACTAGAGAATGTACAAAGATAAGTAGCCCATTAGGGCAATAGGCGTATATACAAGCCAAGGGAAAAAAACCTCCTAAAGAGGGAAAAAAGTGCCCCGGCGGTCCTAGAGTGTTCACACACATCACTACCTAAATATATCAACAACATTTATGTAAAGTTTCTGATGAAACTTTGTAGAATGTGTTGCCTAGAGTATGCGCACCTCCTCCAAGTTAAAACACTTCAAAATCTTCAGTAGATTATGAGAAATGCTTCAAACAATCCACCTATGTCTAGAAACTACCTTCCTGTAGAATCGACTTTGACACCTGCAACTTCTAACACATAGTTCTCCCAATCTAGAACCCATTTAAGCAAATGCTTTTAGCCATAGATGGCTTACCTTTCAACTTAGATTTTGACTCCTCATTTGTGTAAAAATTTACACTGTGCACTGAGAACTGGTCATTTCTTTGACCATCGAATCTGTGCCTGTTTCACAAGACACTCAGCACTTTCTCACATATAGATGTTCCTACACAAAATTCTCTCAGGTTGTTTGCAATTGAACTCTCAAACTTTAACCATAGATAGATTAACTATGGACCTAGATGTGTACAAAAGGATTTCTGATAAAATCAAACACAGAAGGAGAACTAGAGAAAAGATCGACGCGCAATTCTCTGAACATTCTTTCTATTCAACTCTTCATACATCTGATGGATGATACATCCAATACACATTATCTATTCATCTATGCTTCATCTCATCCTTATTTTACGACCATCTACACGTATCTATATATACATATTAGTATTGATTCGTCATTACTTCAAGTATATTGAAGTATTTACAAAGCTAATGTACATATGTTCTAAAGAACTTTACTATCTGAATCTTCTCTTTACTTCATGAAGTTGGACTTCAATCTTTTCTTCATTTCTTCACTTCTAGACTTCATAATCACCAATTGTTGATTGTCGTGCTCTAACAAAATGATCCATGATGCTCTAAGTTGTAAGGCCCTCATTGTGAGGAGAATCCATTTTGAGAGCTCTAACAATTGTGGAACCTTAACTTCCAAGTCTTATGTGGTCTATGCATGATCATTGATGGTAATAGATGTTTTTTGTTAGTCGAGCCCTAAATTCAGTAAAGCAAAAACTTCCAAACCATTGGATTCCATTCCAAGTAAAAATAAAGTCTTTGTGGTGTTGTGCAGTTTCTCGATAGAAGCTTAATGACAAGAGTGTAGAAGGGGGTTTCTTCCCATTTGCCAGGTGAAGGGAGGCTA
>MU260136.1:260000-265000 GCA_020310875.1 Ceratopteris richardii | reverse complement strand
CAAAAATGGAAAATGGTATTTACAACGGTTTTTAGTTATGAAAATCACTATTTTTATAGGGATTTCTTTTGAAATTTTGACATGTGCTTCTTGGAGCTCCCTACTTGCTCCTTCTTCTTGTGTGTCCGCTTCCTAGATGCGCTTCCATGCTTTATCCTTGACCTTGAGCTTCAACAACTTGATATGAATAATGGGACATGAAGGAAATGTACCAAGTAGCCTTCAAAGATCAAGAATTGAATACAACATATGTGGACTCTCTAGGTTCTTCCAAGAAGCTCTCATAGTAATCAAAGATGCTCTCCTGTTTAGACAACACCATCAAACTTTTCCACCACCATTACTGATTGCATGATGATATGGACATCCACCTCAATATGCCCACCACCCCCATTGATTCCAATGAAATCCTTTTTGAGCGTTAGTTTCTACTACTTATCACCCCATTCAATCTATCGTCTTTTAGTGCAAGTAAAGCTTCTAGCTCTTTTCCAAATGTTGAAGAACTTCTGAGAAATTTAAGTCAATCATATCCAAAGTTTGCCATACTTCTTCAAGTCAAGAAGAAGTACCAATCCTTATCATGCTACAAACATAACCTCCAACAATAGATGGGATCACTTCAATCACAAAATTAATCCTTTGATGATAAAAAAAAAGTTCACCTTGGATGATTCCTACACCAAGCTTAAGGAGGATTGATAAGCCCCAGAAGCATAGGTAGAGGAAAGTTTAATGGATGAGCTACAATATAACAAAGATGCACTACAAAATGCAATCAATTGCAATGAAGGGCATTCCCACATCATTATTCTCTCAAAGCACCACATCAATATAGAACATGAGGAGAATATTCTACTACAAATTAAAAAAAAAAAGAACAAATGAACAAATTATTTGGTTCCATTGAAGATCCAATGGATCCCTCAAGTTTTATAGTCATTTCCTCAAAGAATATGAAAGTAAACATCAATGAATATATATTATTTCTTGAAACATATGATGCACAAATAGAGGAACTTAATGTGATGAAGCTAAAGAAGTCTACATCTCCCCTAACACAATAACGCACTAGAGCAATCATCTATATATGTTGCAAAATTGAACAACTTCACCATTAAATACAAAACCTATAAGCACATGATGGAGCTTATGAAAAAACCTAGTCTTGACACCATTGCTGCGACCACCTTCACCCCTTAAAGAAGTACCACAGGTTCTACCAAAGCAATAGCTAGAGGTGAGGACTGTGAAGAACATAGCAACATATTTGATAAAGCAACGTAAAGATGTGCAAAAACCACCTAGATTAGCATATATAATGGAAGTAACCATGTAGGTACTCACAAATTCTCCATCATAAAACCATCAAATGGAACTTCAACCCAAATTCGAATAAACGATATTATGCTTTGAACTCTTACAATGTCTTGCAAGTTCATATATGATTGAGACACAAGAAATCCAATACATTTATATATGCTATATGATGATCACAACAAATTGGTCATCAATATCTTGGGATGACAAACATTTGCAACTCAACTCCTACCAAAAACTAGCCCACTATTGATCATGAGGGATGCAAGATACATAAATCTTTAAATAGATAGACAATTAGATAGATAGATAGATAGATAGATAGATAGATAGATAGATAGATAGATAGATAGATAGATAGATAGATAGATAGATAGATAGATAGATAGATAGATAGATAGATAGATAGATAGATAGATAGATAGATAGATAGATAGATAGATAGATAGATAGATAGATAGACAGACAGATACATAGACAGATAGATAGATAGAAAGATAGATAGATAGATAGATGCATGGATAGATAGATAGATAGATAGATAGATAGATAGATAGATAGATAGATAGATAGATAGATAGATAGATAGATAGATAGATAGATAGATAGATAGATAGATAGATAGATAGATAGATAGATAGATAGATAGATAGATAGATGTAAGACAATAGTTACGCAATACAACACAGGAGCAATAGCAGAGAAGATAACAGATATAGGAGAATCTCAACAATTTTCTACTAGCAGCAAGTACAAAGATGATGGCATTGTCCACCTGTGCGCTCTCAAGGTAGAGCTCAAATGGTGATCTAGACAACTCTAGATAGGGAGATGCAAGGTAGAGGTATGTTGGCTCAACTCGATGTCTCAGGTAGTGCAGAAGTCATGTATATATAGGATCATGGGTGGCCTTCCGTGGACGGCTATACATGGGCGGTAGGGGCATGGGCGGCCACCGCCCACGTAATTGCCATACACGGCTTAGACCGGTTGAACCGACCTAACAAATATAAATGATTTCTGACTCCAACAGGGAATATTCTATGGAATATTCCCTTTACCATCGCACCAGGGGGCTCGCTGGCCCCCTTGGACCCCCCAGCCGGGGCTGCTCCCCGCCGCCCCGGACCCCCCAATTGGGGACCCTAGTAACTCCCTTTCCTTACGATACCTTACATGGTCCAATATGACCTTCATCCAACATGCAAGTTGGGATTCCCATCAATTGGGTAATGCACGCTTGGCTTCTCCTCATAACGGGGGCCTTACAAAATGTGCATACAATTATGAGGGGTAGACATTGATCATATACTAACACCCCCCCTCAATGTTTACCAATGAAAAATCAAGTAGGTTTTGGTCCTATGCCCATCTGTTGAAGATGTCTGTTTGAGCTTCTCTCTTCCAAGTGCTTTAGTGAATATGTCAGCACAATTTGCCTCTGATGGGCAATATTCTAGCTCCACAATTTCATCTTCAATTATCTCACGAATGTAATGGTACTGTACTTCTATATGCTTGGTGCGAGCATGAAATACTGGGTTCTTTGCAATAGCCATACAACTTTGATTATCACACTTGAGTATAGTCGCCATATTTGATGGAAAGCCTAGATCTGCAAGAATTCTCCTTAACCAGACTTCCTCACAAGAAGCAAAACAAGTTGCTTTGTACTCTGCTTCAGTGGAGGAGAGTGCGAGAGTTGGTTGCTTTCTACTTACCCAAGAAAATATTCCTGAACCAAGTGAGAAACAATATCCAGAAACTGATTTTCTAGAATCACAATCTCCAGCCCAATCCGAATCACAATATCCTTGGAGTGTATCACCTCTGGTATAAAAAATACCAAAATCCAAGGTTCCTACAATGTACCTTAGAATTTGCATTCCAGCATTCCAGTGACTCTCCTTAGGTTTGTTGGAAAACCTGCTTAATACTCCAACAGCATAGCTAATGTCTGGTCTAGTGTTGCACAAAAAAATAAGACTTCCAACGAGCTTCCTATACTTCTTAGCATCTACATCAGGCATGTTATCATCCATAGATAGCTTATGATTTACCTCCATAGGTGTGCTAGTTGGCTTGCAGTCCATCATTCCAAATGCCTTGAGAATCTCTTTGGCATATTTTTGTTGTCAGATGAAAATGCCATCCTTCCTTTGCCATACTTCAATTCCCAGACAAAAATGGAGTAGACCTAGGTATGTCATTTCAAACTCAGTTCCCAAGCTGATCCGAGTTTGATTGATGAGTTCCTGATGATCTCCTGTAATGATCAAATCATCTACATATACAATGACAACAACTAGCTTGCTATCCCTTTTCGTTACATACAAGTTAGCATCAGAAGTACTTCTTTCAAAACCCATATTTTTGAAAAAATGATCTATTCGTTGGTACCAAGCCCATGGAGCTTGCTTAAGTCCATACAAAGCTTTCTTCAACCTGCAAACTTTATTTTCGGAATTGGGCACCTCAAAACCTGGTGGTTGAGATACATATACCTCCTCCTTGAGGTGACCATTCAAAAATGCAGATTTGACATCCATCTGGAAAATAGGCCATGCCTTTTGTGCAGGTACTACAAGTACCATCCGAATAGTTTTCATGCGTGTTGTTGGTGCAAAAGTTTCTTGAACATCAAATCCCTCGATCTGTGAAAAACCCTGTGCAACTAATCTTGCCTTATACTTTTCTAATGTTCCATCTGCTTTATACTTAGCTTTCCAAATCCATTTAGTACCTATTACCTTCTTCTTTGGCGGCAAGTCGACTAGATCCCATGTATCATTTTTGAGTATACTATCATACTCCGACTGCATTGCCGCTCTCCAACCTGGATCATCAAGGGCTTCTTTAATGGTGGTAGGTTCCTTTATGGAGCCCATGATATCTGCCATTAGAGCCATGTTAACAATGTGTTCTGAGGCTCTTCTTTGCTCCTCTATTCTCTTTGATCTTCGTAATCCATCCGATGATGATTCTGGTACATCTACATGTGGATTGTGATCATCAAAGAGCTGTTGTGCCCACTTCAGTAGTGGCTTACGCTGTGCAGCTACAACTGGTTGGCTTTTTATTGAGGAAATTTCTCCATCAGATGTTTCCTCCTCCTCATCTTTAACCTGTCTTTTGATAGGCACAAGGTGAGATATTTCTCCGTTTGATGAGATAGTAGATTTACCTTTATCTTCTACTAAGTGTGGTCGTTCATCAAACACCACATCTCGACTGACAAAAATCTTCCTTGCCTCAAGATCCCACAACCTATATGCTTTAGACTCTTCACTATATCCTAGGAAGACACACTTTTTGCTTTTTGAATCCAACTTTGATCTTGTTGAATCAGGAATATGTGCATAACAGAAACAACCAGAAATTTTGAAATGCAAAACTGAAGGCTTTTTACCAGAATATGCTTCTTGAGGAGTCATCCCCTTCAGAGCTTTTGTGTAGCTTTGATTGAGGATGTAGACTGCTGTATTGACTGCTTCTACCTAGAATGAATCAGGCATGTCTTGAGCCTTTAACATACAACGAGCCATTTCAACTACTGTCCTGTTCCTGCGCTCAACAATGCCATTTTGTTGAGGTGTATGAGTTGTGGTAAGTTGCCTTTTCACACCATGCTCCTTACAGTAATTGTTGAATTCTGTTGACAAGAATTCACCTCCTCTATC